>JBAGKK010237638.1:0-21488 GCA_037177015.1 Euceroptres primus | reverse complement strand
TATATATATATATCATCGCTCATGAGTTATTCGCCCTTCGATCTGTGTCAAATGAAATCGAAAAATAATTCTTAAAATTCCATTACGTAAAGTTTCATCTGGTGACATTATAATCGAACTCTGGATTTATAAGTTTGATTTTAAGAATTACTATTATTAATTATTTTTAATTATTTATTTATTTAATTATTTATTTAATTATTAATTAATTATTTGCAACAAAGTGTCAATACACTATTTTAAAAATATTTTGTCAAAGTTCAAAACATTTTTAAAATGGTTGAGGAATAAAATTAATCAACTCTCCTTAATTATTAAATCAGGATCAAAACTGATATTTTAATTTAAATTTAAAATTCATTCTGATAAGAAGTGGAGAACATTTTTTGCGAACGTATGAAAATTGTTCAAACTTTGTTTTCTGTTTTCAAAAATTCTTAAATAAAGATGTTGATAATTACATTTAGAATGAAAAGGTTTTTATCATTTTTTATCAATTCGGAGAAGATTCTATTAAATTAGAAAATGTCCCATGCAAGAACAATTTACGTTTCAAGTCCAATTTAAAATCATACAAATCCGATTTTGTCATTTCTTTGTCAATCACTTTCTCTGCCAATTTCTTATCATTATTACGATGTTTACTGGTGGTTGTTATCGTATTTCTCTTTTACCCTTAGTCCAGGTCCTATTGACCGAATGTCGTATCTGAATCAAATATTTTTTAAATTGAAGCAAAATCAAAGACATTGTAATTCAAATATGGATTGAAAATTCAAAATTATTCCTCAGTCAACAATCTTAATTCACATTTAAAATATTAAATTACTAATATTGTTTTTAATTTCAATCAATTTCAAATTAATTCAATTTTCATTATATTTCATTGTCAAAATTAATTTTTATTAAATTAAATATTAAATATTATGACTCACTGAAAATATGAAATACTTCTCAAATTATTTTTCAATTTCAAATTCACCTGGCAGTTAATCCTAATAATATTTTGTATTCGCGCTATTTCTGAGCTCAAAGGTTAAACGAAGATCAGTTTAGATGTTTACAGATCAGCGAAGAAATTCGTACTTTTCACGATCTTACAATAAATTCACATCGATTAATTTCTTTTAAATTAAATTCTTTCAATACAATTTAAAATTATTTTAAATTAAATTCTTTCAATACAATTTAAAATTATTTTTAATTAAATTCCTTAAATACAATTTCACATTAGATGAAAATTTCCAATCTCAAATTTAAATAAAACCAATTCAGATATTATCAAGAAAACTTTTAACTGGAGATTAAATTTCGCTCTTTTCTACTCCAAAAGCGAACCTTGTCCTTTGGAAATAATGAATTCTGAATTAAAAATGATTATTCTTAATTAAAACCAATTGTACTTAATTAAGAACAATTTAATTTTGAACAAAATGAGATTATTAAGTGAAAAATTCGAATTTAAATCAGAAAAAATTACTTACAATCCTCTGTACGCAATAACAAATTTCTCGAATCCTCGAACAAACACTGACACAATTCGAAACACGAAAGCAGTTACAGACAATCCATCAAGGCGACCGGCGTCAAACTGAAAGCAAAGCTTTTAAGAAACAGAGCAGGGCCGGCACTTAATCACTTCGTACCCGGCAATTTTTCTTCAAAACCACAAATCTGGCTCTTAAATAAAAAATAAATTCGAATTCAAACTAATTTCGAGCGATTTTGTACAATATTTTATAATAAAAGCAAAAAATTCTACTGGAACCAAAAACTATTTTCAAATCAATTTTATATAATCAAGAAAAATATTTGTTCTTTCTATCGCTGTTTAAAGAACTTTGTGAAAATAAAATATAATAAAAAAGACTATAACATTTATTGAAAACGAGTTTACTCAAAGTTAAAACGTTGAAATGATTGAATGAATTCCCTACAAATGAAACTAATTTCATTAAATCAATGAAAATCTTTCGGAGTTTTATAAATTTCTAATTCGTCGAGTCAATTTCTAATCTAGCTACAAATTGGTTTCGAGGCGCTCGAGAATCGCTCAGTGCTGAACTTTCATTGTGACTTTATTAGAAGTTGAATTTGATACATCGTCAATTTAAAACTCAAATTATTCTTTTGCGCTCGCTTTCATCGCACAAAGGTCACAATATCGACAATGTCGCACTGGCGCAACGATAGCTATCATAATAAAAATATTCTTTTCAAAAGAAATTCATTCGCCCCCGAAGAAAAGAGGAAAAATCTCGAAAATTGTACCAATGCAACACGGCAGTTTCTCTGAAACCCGAAACGCATCTCTTTCATTTGTAGATAATGTGCATTCTTGGTGCAAATAAAACGCAGGCCGACAACAGTGATTCTTAAAATTTATAACGTTGACAAAGACATCCAATGCAAATCCATTTTCTTATTACAACAAAGAATTCGAGATACGCTACTGTCTTTATATTGTAGACCCCCTTCCCTTTTTTTTCTCCCCCAGATTTTCCTTATTGTATAACATTACAATCGTTTAAACGCTACAACTCTTAACTTTGACAAAGTACTTTGCTCTACGTTAACAGTTTGAAACCCCTTTCAGTAATCTCAATGTCATAAGGCCACTTCCACTCCAAACCATTGATCTTGAGAACGCGACACGCATCCGTTCAAGACATGCAGACCAAAATAATTGCACATTAATATTGCACGCAATCAACAGTTTCTAAAGAATCTCAGCAATCAACCTCGCCTTCTCAAGGGTCAAAATTCAGAGCACTCGTGGACCTCCTAATCTTTTTTCCTTTTATATCTTTAGAATTATTTCTTTTGAAGGAGAAAACTTATTCTCTGAGCCTTGAGGATCATTCCATTAATTTCTATATTTTATAATTATTTTTTTTGTTTGTTAAATGCTGTTTGCAAACTAGGCCTTTATGAGAGTAGCCAAGTTTGAAGATAAAATTATTTAAATCCGCAAGTGTCCAAATATGAAAGCCTTCGAATATTCAAGAAACCGTTTCTAAATTCCTTAAATTTGAAAGTCTTCGGATTAGAAAACCATCAGATTTAAAATCTTTGAATTGAAAACTTTAAAGCTTTTAAATTTAAAACTACTGAAATTTAAGGCACGAAACTTAGAAGATACAAATTTGATGGCAGTATCGATTTTACAAAAGAATACTTTACACAAGGTAATTTGATAATTTATATTGGTTAAACTCTACGTACGCCTAATAGTATTTAATTTAATTTTGTAGAGTTTAACAGATATGAAATATCAAATTGTCTTGTGTAGAATTTGTTCATCTGAGTTTATTTGTGTAGCATCGATACCAACCCCAACTTATTCAAGGCATTTTAGAAAATTTTGATTTATTGAAAATAAAAAAAAATGAATGGAATGGCCCTAGATTGAAAACGAAACGACAAGTGCTCGCCTGCAGATTTACAATTAGTCAACAGGATCCTTAGAGTAACAGCTTCGCGAAGAAACGAAAAACAAAAAGAGGAGAACTACCCTTTTTAATTTTGATTTCCCACAGAGCCAGAGCAATTGACGAAAGAATTTTCTCAAGTCTCGAACTGATCGAGAGAATTAAATCCCTGAAAATTTAGCGCACAAAAGTCGCAAACCAGTCACGCTCGATTCTTTCAGCAAATCATATTTAGAACCAAAACTAAAAACTTTATTTTACAGTATGATAGTATCGATACAAAGGTATATTAAAAGATTAACACTCGCACATTTAAACACAATAAGAATTTAGAAAACACTCCACTACATTTGCATTCATTGATTTGTCGTCCTTAGGTGTACCTTGAAGTCGTGGCTGATGGCCATAATGGGGAAAAAATATTATGATTCGAATTGCAGCTTTTTTCGGGTGCTTCGGAACTTAATAACGAAGTAACAAAGACAAAAAATTATTTTTTCCGTCGATTTTTTTAATGCATAAATGGCGCTTTTTTCTTTTCTTTTCGACACTTCGAAAACGAGAAGAGAATTTCTGTGGAGATTCTGTTGGTCTTTGTGAAATTTGTAACAAAATTTAAAAAGAGAGAAAAAACGCGCAAAACGCTTAGTGAGCTATGTAAGATAGCGGACTAATTATGCATGGTGTACTGATACTAGCGCACAGGCATAGTGTTTAAAACATTCTTGTCTTAATTGCTCTTGTTTATGATACTTCGATTTTATAACATTAAGGTTAATATTCCTCCTCGTCGTCAGGGGCTAGCCCGTCACCCTCCAGCTCTTCGGGTGGTGCGAAACCATCCTACGAATACGAAAATTCTTTTAAAATTGTATTTTTTTAGTTATTTTTTCCAGACCCGATTTGCACTCTGATAATTTAAGCAGTTGAATTTTTTTCAAGTTCAAAACTAAAGGCCTAAAAGCCAAAAACCTGGACGTTTTATTATCGTATTTAAATAAAGGAATTAAGTTCAACATTCAGAATTAACAGGATTTTTTAAAAATAAGAAAAATATAACAAGAGACAAAGAAGACTAAGAGTTAAAAAACTAGACTGTGCACTATTTTTGTACTTTCTTCAGATTCATTTAAGTACAGAAAACACGAATAATTTAGTTATTTATACTTTCAAAGCCATGAAAACACAAAAAGTTTATCTTAAGTAAGAAATCTTAAAATAATCTCAAATATTTTGTAATTTCTAATTAATATCTAATTTTTTCTGTTTTTCAGTAGCTTTCCAGCTTCAAAATTCACCACCGAAATTCTCTAATGAAGGAACGACTTCTAGATAATATAACGTCGAGATTTAACACATTCGGAATCTTATGATTTATAATTAAAATTAAATGTAGATATAAATGCAAATCAGGTCTAACTTTCAAAACAGGCGGACGTTGTACAGTTAATTTAGGACATTTATGTGTTCCTGTAATGCCCTTAAGAACAATTATTTGTTAATAATACTTCTGATATTATCGTGCAATTTTAACATTCTTATTAACACTTTCAATTAAAAAGTCTTTTGGATAAAAATACGAATCGGATTTTTATCTCCTTATTGTTTATGAATTTTATTTCATTCATTTTAATATTAAATTCATTTTAGAAAGAGCGCAAGTGATAAAAATCCAATCGCATAATGAGAATTAATCTTGACAAATGAATATTTCTAATGCAATAGTTATAGAAATTTTCGGAGACTAATTCTAATAATGATTCATCTCTTTTCAAATTTCTTGCAAAGTTTCTGTTTACAGGACGAAAACAAACACTAAACATGCGCATTCGGCTGAATAACATAAAAAGAAAACATAGCATGAATGCAAAACTACAAAATATAAAAACTAAATTGTAAGTGAAAAACTATCAGTCAGCAAGATTTTTTTTTGCATTTGATGAAATAAAATCAATTTTTTGAATTTTAAACAAATTTGATTCTCAAAACAAAGAATCTAAATAGTAAATTTGTTCAAAAACTTTGGTTTCCTTTTTTTCCACAAGTTTCGACTTTTTCGGATCATGTTTTGGTAAACAACAAGTATTTTTACAATTGTCTACAATTCAAAATCACTTACAGAACAATGTCTCCAAATATCAGATACATGAATGGCAACTTTAAATTGTCAGTTAATTCGAATTGGACAATCCCAAGGAACGAAATACTACGAACAGAAATTTAGCTGAACTGTCAAATTAAGTTACCTTCATGTTTAAACGATCTTTTACACAAAAAGAAAAAGGAAAATTGAGTAGAATCTAAAAGGTCTGTTCTTCGCACTCCTGGCCATTTCCTTCATCCTGAAAACATTGCATTTTCGAAATACCTTACTTAGAAAACAAAATTTGTGCAACTTAATTGGCTCACTTATAAAAATTTCTAATACTTTCTTTATGACTTAATATGGAAGTTTATTGCACAGGGTTGCCATTATTTTCGGTTTGTCAAAGTACTAAATTTTTTCAGTCTTTCCAAAATTTTCCATTTTGCAAACCATTTAAAACTCTTACTTGAGTTTTCAAACTTCCTAACTATCGAGTCTTTAAAAATGTATCAAAAATGTAAATGTAAATTAAAAATGTACAAAAATTGTATCGAAAACCATTAAACTTGATTAATGAATTAGATATTGAACCAAGTCTCATTTTGGTTTTTCGTTTAGACAGAAACTGAAGCAATTTATGCATCTAGTTTAAAATTGAAACTCATCACAGAAACAAATAAACAATTACTTAAATATTTGTTTACAATTTTAGTACACATCGCAAAGCAAATAAAGGAATCTGCAATATGTAGATCGTCTTTGCAGACACAATTGCACATACATGTGAATTATTTCCAAAAGCAAATTAATAAGGTGAAATAAAATATTCTATTAGAAAAAATAAGAGCCTAGAATTATACGTGATAACAAAAGTATGCTTACCTCGGTTGCGTAAAGAACATCTAGAATCTTTTGTACAATGGGGGGAGGGTCTCCGTTGTCACAGTCTTGGCACATAACTTCGATCGCTCTCAGTTTACCGAAGTAGAAATCTCTTTCTTTTTCAAGTCCATCAACTGTTATCTTCAATTCCATGACCTGCAGCAATAAAATCACAAATTGGATTAGAACACAAACTCCTTTTTCTTTTGACCTTTTACCAGCGGCTAAAATATTTTTCAAAATGAATAATAATAAATTACCTGCGTACTAAGTTCGTCCACTTTCCCCGTATCTCCGCGATTTCCAACGGATCCAGTCTTTGGGGGTGGGCGACTCGCTTGAACTTTATTCACTGCAGATTGCAGAAAATTGAAAAATTAAAAACGTAGCTTTAAGACTTAAATATCACAAATTAAACTCAGAGGATAATTATAAACCACATTTGAGAATAATTTGTAAGATTTAGAAAAACTTAAATTACACCAAGTATATAATACAGTAAGTAGAAAATAGATAAATGAAATAAGAATATCTTTCAGGTGCATAAATTACTAAATGTCCCAACCGTGAAACTAGTCCTACTAGCATTCTCAGAATAAAAATACAAATCAATCTTTATATTACATTAAAATTTAAATTTCATGCATAAGCCGTGGCAATATTCTATGTGGAGCAAGGCACAGAATGAGGGAACTGGAATCAAAATTCCAGTCGCAGAGAATTGCACTTACACCTTCAGTTTTAGCTGGCGACTCTGCGCATTTTACAGAGAAAGACAGATCTAAATTTAGTGATTAGAAGTCTTTAGCTAATTGGAAGGCAAAATAGGTTCATACTCTTTAAAAGAATTTCATTCGGCAAAGAACAGAAAAAGGGTCAATGATAAAAAATTAGAAATCTGTAAAAAAAGGAAAAATAATAATTACAAGATCGGCCTACGGACTTCATGGTAGGCATTTGTACTGGAGATGGAGGTCCCTCACCTATGAGGACGAATTTAATCTCTCGTTAATGAAATTGCGAAACGACGAATATATAAAAATATCCTCGGAAAAATATATGCTTTGGAAATTGTACGTTGTACGAAATATATTAATATAAAAATTAAATGCTTGAAAACTGATAAATAGGTTAAATCCAAACTATTGAATAATTTTAGATAAATTTTAGTATATCTTAAGAAGTGGAAGTCTCAGAATTCACGACTGTGCAAAGTTATTGTTTTTGTAATCTAAAAACTGAATTCTTGTTAATAAAAATTTGTTAAACACCCGAGGCTGTTAAACACCCAAAAGAGCGTTTGTTTATGAACCAAGGAAATAAAAGATTATACGATGTACCAGTTCGAGAGGCAGGTTTAGTTGGCAGTTCACGAGGGGTGTTTCGCTTGATCATCCCAGCACCACGTGGTGCATTATGACCACCACTGCCCATGGGTTCTCCTCCTCGCATTGCAAGGGCATCGTAGGTTTCTGTTCCTGCATTGTTCGCGTCAAAGAATTTCTTGAACCACTGCAAGAACTCAAAGTTGTCTTGGAATCTCCCTTTCACCAGCCTATCGATCGGTACAATCTGCAAACGATAGGTGAGGAACACATACATAATAAAACAAAAGAAAAGAAATCAAAACATACCGAAAACGTGGACATAAATAATTTGGAGAGAAGGATCAAACAATATCAGTTCAACTTAAAAATGTATATCACAAGAAACCAGAATTTGGGTAAGGGACATTATTTTTTAAGTCACATGATCGTGCAACTCGACCCTCTTCAATTTCGATCTTTACAAAATATACAAAAATTAAGGGTGCTGTAAAATAACGTAACTGCAGTTTGCAACGGTTAAAAAAAACGAAGCATCAAAAACACGATTTGGAAAAAACAAACGAGACCAAAAAATTGACGACGGAAAATGGTCAATCTCAATAAAAGAAAGTAAATATTTCTGAAAGTTTCGTCTCTCTAGATCTCTCGGAACTCACCACTTTTCCACCCCTAATATGTAAAAAATTCCTGGAAACCAACCGAAATTCGAGACCACGAATTTTTCGGTGCAAAGTAGTTTTACTTCACAGCAAGAAAGCCATATAAAATTTTCAGCCCCCTGAACGCCGCACATCTCGCCTCTTTTTCACCCCTAATATTAAAAAAATTCCTGGAAACTACCCAAAATTAGAGACCACCAATTTTTCGATGCAAAGTAGTTTCAATTGAATGGAAGAAAGCCATTTAAAATTTTTAGCCCTCTAAACGCTTCGGATCTCACCTCTTTTCAACCCCTGATGCTTAAAAAATTGCTGGAAACTACCCAAAATTCGAGACCACTAATTTTCCGATGCAAAGTAGTTTCAATTGACAAGAAAGCCATATAAAATTTTCAGACCCCTAAACGCCTTAAACCTCACCCATTTTCCACTCCTAATACCTAAAATATCCTGGAAACTACCCAAAATTCAAGACCACGAGTTTTTTGATGCAGACTAGTTTCAATTTAAAACGAAAAGGCCACTTAAAATTTGCAGCCTCCTAAACGCCTCGGTTCTCGCCCCATTTCCACCTCAAATACTTAAAAAATTCTGCCCAAAAATCGAGACCACGAATTTTGCAAAGTAGTTTCAATTGACCAGAAGAAAGTCATAAAAAATTTGCTGCCCCCTTAAAAATTCCTGGAAACTACCCACAATTAAAAACCACGAATTTTTCGATGCAGAGTAGTTTTAATTTAAAACGGAAAGGCCATGTAAAATTTTCGATTGAGAGAAATTTTATATCTCACTCCTTTTCTGTTCCTAATATTTAAAAAATTGCTGGAAACTACCCAAAATTCGAGACTACTAATTTTTCGATGCAAAGTAGTTTCAATTGACAAGAAGAAAGCCATATAAAATTTAAAGCCTCCTAAACGTCTCGAATCTCACCACTTTTTCACCCCTAATATTTAAAAAATTCCTGGAAACTATCCAAAATTCGACACCACGAATTTTTCGATGCAGAGTAGTTTCAATTTAAACCGAAAAGGCCATATAAAATTTTCATCCTTCTAGAATTTTCGGATCTTCCCCTTTTTCAGCCCCTAGGCTTAAAAAATTCATGGAATCTGCCCAAAATCTCAAACCACGAATTTTTCGATTAAAGAAGTTTCAAATGATAAAAAGGAAGACATAAAATTGTTATCCCCCTAAAACATACAGATCTCACCCATTTTCCATCCTTAAGACTTAAAAAATTCCTGAAAACTATTCAAAATTCGAGATCTTTTAAATTGAAACTACTCTGGATTCAAAAATTCGTTGTCTAAAATTTTGGGTAGATTCAAGGAATTTTGTAAGTATTAGGGGTGGAAAAGGGATGAGATCCAAGGCGTTTAGGGGGCAGAAAATTTCATATAGCTTTCTTTTGGTCAATTGAAACTACTTTGCAACGAAAAATTCGTGGTCTGGGGTTTTTGTTAATTTCCAGGAATTTTTTTAATATTAGGAATAGAAAAGGAGTGAGATATAAAAGTTCTAAGGGGATAACAATTTAATGTCTTTATTTTTATCAAATGAAATTTCTCTCAATCGAAAAATTCGAAGTCTGGGATTTTGGATTTATTTAAGTGGCCTTTGCATTTTAAACTGAAACTACTCTACATCGAAAAATTCGTGGTCTCGAATTTTGGGTAGTTTCCAGGAAATTTTAAGTATTAGGAGAGGAAAATGGGTCAGATTTAAGGCGTTTAGGGGGCTGAAAATTTTATATGGCCTTCTTCCTGTCAATTGAAACTACTTTGCATCGAAAAATTCGTGATATTTAATTTTGGGCAATTTCCAGGAATTTTTTAAGTATTAGGGATGGAAAAGGTGTGAAATCTGAAAGTTTTAGGACGATAACAATTTCATGTCTTTCTTTGTATCAATTGAAACTTTTTTAATCGAAAAATTCGTGGTTTGGGATTTTGGGTAAATTCCATAAATTTTTTAAGTCTTAGGGGCCGAAAAAGGGCGAGATCCAAAAGTTCTAGAGAAATGAAAATTTTATAAGGTCTTTTCGTTTTAAATTGAAACTACTCCGCATTAAAAAATACGTTGTCTCGAATTTTGGGAAGTTTTTAAGTATTAGAGATGGAAAAGGAGTGAGATCCGAGGCGTTTAGGGGGCTGCAATTTTTATATTTCTTTCATCTTGTTAATTGAAACTACTTTGAATCGAAAAATTCGTGGTCTTGAATTTTTGGAAGTTTTCAGGAATTTTTCAAGTATTAGAAGTGAAAGGGGGTGAGGTTTATGGGGCTGAAAATTTTATATTTCTTTCTTCTTTTCCACTGAAACTATTTTGCATCGAAAAATTCATGGTCTCGAATTTTGGGAAGTTTTCAGTAATTTTGCTTCCTTTCGATTTCAATTTTTCGCCATTTCTCTACATAATTCGACTTCAAAGGTCCGAAAAAGAGGTTTTTAAAAATTGTCCGTGTGTGTGTGTCATCATTACTTTTTCCGTAATAATTTAAAAACCATTTGAGCTAGGGTCACGAAATTTGGTGGGATTGTAGTTCCAAACGATGCCCATAATTGATAAAGTTTACAGTCGGATCAGATAAGGAGAAATATTTTTTTTAATTTTAAAATTTTCTCAAAAAACGTTTTAGATGTGAATTTTTTTCAATTTTGGTTATATTGATGAAAAAAATTTTATACGCAGAGTTTTGTGACATGCATCTTTTTTAACGCAAAAGATATAGGTTGATTTAGTCAATTCCTTGATATTTCAAAAACTAAAGTCGAAAAATTCGAAATTGTCAATAATTTTTATATCAGATTTGAAAGTAATAGAAGACTCTATGAACCAAATTTTTTTAAGCAAGAGATGATATTTATTAGATATAATTTGATAAAATGATTATAACTACTTCTAAAAAAGAATTTACTTTGTGGCCATTTTTTGATTTTTTAGTTTTTTAGTAATTTTTTAAAATAATTTTAGCGATACAATAATATTGTAAGAATATAATTTGTTTATTTTGATGAGACAAATTTATTGATGTATTTTAAAAACTTACATCATCAAAACAATTCTCTACGAGGAAGCTCAATGTTCATGAAATGATCACAATTGAAATACACCATAGAATGAACACACTTAAAACTTCTTGGCAGCGATTTTTTAAGTATTAGGGGTGAAAAAGGGGTGAGATCCGAGGCGTTTAGGGGGCTGAAACTTTTTCTTCTTGTTTATTGAAACTACTTTGCATCAAAAAATTCGTGGTCTCAAATTTCGGGAAGCTTTCAGAAATTTTTTAAGTATTAGGGGTGGAAAAGGAGTGAGTTCCGAGGGATCTAGAGGGACGAAACTTTCAGAAATACTTTCTTCCATTGAAATTAACCATTTTCCTTCATCAATTTTTTGTTCTCGCTTGTTTTTTCTAAATCGTGTTTTCGATGTTTCGTTTTTTTTAGTCGTTGCAAACTGTCGTTACGTCAAAATAAATGAGAATGTAAACAGCTTTCTATTGAAAATATGAACCTTATTCATTTATTGTCCAGAAAAATTTCACTGGACTTTAGAAAGGGTACCATGTACTTCTGATCTAGAAATTAATTTTGTTACTAAGGAAAACTATTCACTTATTAAATCCACTTTGTCCTAAAATAATTGCCCAATTGCAAAGTGTGCAAGATCTGTACAAGTCTATATCTAAAATATAGTTTGCTTATTCCTAACATTGTGAAAGTAAATACATGAAACTAGGAGATACTGTGATAAAAATAATTGCAATTTGTACACAGTGAACTATCATGCAACGACTAGAAGTGAATTTAATTTTTTTTTAAAGTACCCTGTTGATGCATAGCAACCCTGCTTTTTTGTTGCATTTGTGACGGTTTGGGTTGTGCAGGAAGAGGAACCAACTGAGGGTTCGATAAATTGTGATTTCCGCCCATGAGTGAACCCAATTGAATGTAACCGCGAGCACCCAAAGCGTCGTACTCACGGCCGTCATAATTTGCGTCAAAGAACTTCTTAAACCATTGTAGAAATTCAAAGTTGTCTTGAAAACGACCTTTTATCAGCTTGTCCACCGGTATCACCTAAATTAGTTTTGTGGCACTCTGATTATATTGATTCATATCAAGAAATTAATGAAGTTTTGAAATTAATGAGTAGAGAGCAAAAAACTTTTTTTTTATTTGAGCGACTAAGAACTATTCATAATCGAAAAATGAATACTATTTTTCTAAAGAAAATTTCAAGTCACTATGTAAACTTAAAAAAAATTATTATACACTACTTTCCCCTACACTTGTAACGTGATATTTCACTGTCTTTAGTTGTAACTTTGTAACTTTATTCATTATGAAGATGCTTTTGTATTATACAAAGCCATTGTCAAGTCTGATAAAAGGCCTTAAAACTGTATATAAAAATATTGCTATAAATGACGAAGTCAATGAATTTTTAATGTTTTCTTGCTAACATATTTTTCTGGTAAGATGAACTTCTCGTCATTTTTTAAGAATTATTAGGGGAAAAATTAAATATAACTGTAGTTTTAGATTTGACTCAATGGTTAGGTGTTAGAGAAACAGACCATTATTAGTTATAAATGATTAAGATAAACTTATTATATTATAATGATTAAGATAAATTCTTTTCTATTATCCGAAAATTAAAAGATATACTCCTGCTTTTTTCCCTATAGCCTGACGCATTTTGACTTTTGCTGCTTTTCAGGTCATGAGGCACGAACTCAGAATAAAATTTTAGTCTCTCCAATCCTTTCTCGTCAAAGGCACATTAAACAATGAATGTATTTTTAAATATAAGATGTACCTTATCTACATTCATCTTCTTAAAGCCACCTTGGAGTATTTTAAAGTTCTGTATGTACTCGTGTTCGAGATTGGTCCTGTATTTGACCCGCTTGAGTGGAACGCTTCCTGGGAAGAGCATATCCATAAATTGGCAATATGCGGCGCCGGTACAGAGTTCTTCGATTTTGGTAAACGATGATTGAAGGCAATCGTTGACCCATGCCAGCATATCATGTCGACTAAGGTTCTCGGTCGTCACATTCGTCGCATATACATTTACAGCCATCCTGATTTTTTTGTTCGAGGTCTATTGGTCACTTGAGAAAATAAAAAGCATAAGCATTCAATACCTAGCCTACATATCAACCCCAGGCCGCATTGTGGTGAATGGGCAAAAAATGCGAAATTGCTGCAAAATCGAGACTTGCTCCAAAATCAGAAATTAAAAAATAAATAATATATTATTAAAATAAGAGAACTTTAAATCGCCTTTGAGACCAAAACGTGTTCCGAGGTCTATTTACCTTTTTAGCGCACGGCAACAGTGACGAAAAAATCTTGAGGTCAGTTTGTCGGCAGTTTTAAACAAAGAATTATCTTCTCCCCCCGATTAAAGTTTGTAACGAAACAAGTCTCGAAATGAGATAAAACGTTCAAAAATCGCTAGGACATGAGCAAAAATATAGAAAACTTACCTATTTCTGCACAAATGCCGCACACCACGGGAGTGGTTCTCGAACGTAAATGACAAATGTGCACTAGGTCGTTTGAACGCGTATACAACGGAAATTTCTAACGGTTTCTTTAGTGGTGATTGGCCAACAAATCGTATCGATGAGATTTTAGAGTCAATATCCGGAGAAAATGCCGCTCGAAATTTGCTGGGTCTGTTTGCGGTTTGCTAGAAGAGCAAAATCTCCTTCAACTCGGATAAACAATTTTTCTGTGATCTGTCAAATGCTGTCAAAGGGACGAAGAACAGACGAAAGTAGCCATGTTTTAGAGATTTCTTCTGAGAATTTCGATTTGCAGGCGACTTCATTCGTCGGATTGTGATTGTCCGTCCGTTTTGTTCAGCAAGTCCGCCAATCAGAATCGAGAAATTTCGTGTCTGTGACCGTGTCTTTGCCTTTGAGATGTCACGAAACAAGGCGGGGGGCGAGTTCTTATAAACCGACAGGAAACAGCGAATCAGATTGCAGGATTTTCATGCCGGCAAAGCGGTTTCCTTCTCGGATGACAGACGATTTTCGTGCAGGAGAAAGTGATTTTGTTGTTTGGTGTTTTAAGCTCTGAAAGATTAGTAGGCAATTTTTATTATAAAATGGAGTGCTTAATTGGAATTCAGTTTAAAGATTTCGTGCTGGTCGCTGCCGATATGACAAATGCAATGTCAATTATGGTGTTAAAAAGCGGTGAGAAATATCATCTTGGTTAAGTTAACCTAAAAATTAGAATCATTTATTTCGTTTTTATTCTATTTACTTTGAATTTTATAGCAACTATAGTCTAATCACGTGATTATTGATTCCTTTTTTTAATTGTTTCATTATTTACGTTTTTTTTTGTTTATAAGGCTTTAGTTTTCTTTGTTTCATTTTGATTTTCATTTCTGTATTTTTTTATCAAGAAAACTATCAGCACAAAAAAGCAATTTCTCGTAGAAAAAAAAGCTTTTTTTTCTCTTCTTTTTTTTTAGAAGAAACAATTTTCTTCAATTTTTTAGAAGAAACAAAGTGCACTCTTTATTATGTAGAATTAACTATCCTCAAATAAAAAAAATGTCAACTTAAAAGCATTTCTGCATTTCAGATGAGAAGAAAATTCACAAGATTTCGAATAAAATGGTGATGGCGGTATCCGGAGAAGCTGGGGACGCAATTCAGTTTTCAGAGTACATAAGTAAGAATATGCAACTCTACAAAATGAGAAATGGATACGAGTTGTCTCCAAAAGCCGTAGCAAGTTTTACACGTAGAAATCTCGCGGATTACTTGAGATCCAGCACACCCTACTTCGTGAATCTCTTGATGGCTGGATATGATGATGAAACCGGTCCAGAACTCTATTTCATAGATTATTTAGCCTCGTGTGTAAAAGTACCTTATGCATCTCACGGCTACGGAGGATTCTTCTCCCTTACTATCTTAGACAGATTTCACGATCCTTGTAAGTTTCCTCACTTTAGATTTTAATTTGTCTTGAATTCAAAACTTTAAATAATTATTATCTAACGAAATTCTATTTTATTACAGCAATGTCAGAGGCAGAAGCCTACGAACTTCTGAAGAAATGTGTCCGTGAAATTCACAAGCGACTGATCGTCAACTTACCAAACTTCAAAGTCCAAAAAATATCCAAGGACGGAATCACGGAACTGGCGCCAATAATGGCACAAAATTTAGCAGTAGAGAGTGCCGCGAAAGCTTCTTAATTTTACGATCCTTATTTTATACGGAATCATTGTTCATATTCTATAATTTCAATAAAATGAGAAAATAATTTGACAAAATCTCGTCATTATTGAATTATTTAGTATCCAGAGTGTCCACAACTTTTCCAAGATTTTCCTGACCTGTGGTCACCCTAGTATGCCATTTATTTTCAGTTTTGAAAGGAAAGGATAGGAATGATTAAATCAAATTTAAAGGACTTACAAGATGATATTTATTAAATATTTGGACACTTAAATCAATGCCAAATAAGCGATTCGATTTGTACACCTAAAACATCGCATTTAGATATTCATATATACTCATAGGTAATAATTTTGTTTAGTCCTATGGAAGAATAAAAATATCAATTTTGTGCACAAAATTGGCCCTTGAACTACAAAGTTTTTTTGTAATGCCAATTTAAAATTTTTTCCTCGCACGTTATCGATAACGAAAACGGCAACATGCCAGAGAATTAGAGATTGCTTTTAAATAAAGTTAAAACTGCTACAATATACAGTTTCGATTGCTGCATAATAAATTATTGTAAAATTGCACTTAAGAAACCAATAACAGTCTTGTTTAATGGCAGAGAATCTAGCTGAAGTTTAAATACAACAAAGCAGTGGCTTCAATAAAATGAGAAGACTTGAATAAATTTAATTAAAACATACAAATATTATCAAATTGAAAAAAGAACCCAAAAGGGTTGGAAGAATTATGACAAAGGACTCTGGCATGCTTCCGATTACAGATCGAATTTCTCTTTGATTTGTTTACAAATTAAAGACGGAATGATTTTCTTGTGTGTATCAACAGTTAATTAACGCAATTCATTACTGTCTGTGTAATACGTGAGATATATCGAGGAAACGTCTAGTAATCCACTAAATTTTAAGGTTTATCTACTTTTTGTCACACTAAACGAATGGCGAGTCAGAAACGGAGTGTGTTGTAACAAAAAGTAAAATTACATTGACGAAGACTACGGTTTCCGATAAAATCAGTACTTTCTTGTTCACTGTGATGATTGTAGTCTATCATTGACTAATGACAATAAGGAAAGTTCCTCACATGATCCAGAAGTTTGCCTTCGGCAATTTGAGTGTGAAACATAGACACATTAAGAACTAATTTGATGAATATATTACACATCTCTGGTCTTTTTTGTATGATCTACAATCTATGATACAGAATTATTGTTAGGAGAGATGAATGGGTCACAAAATATGCTATCTATGTTTCACACGCTATCACGAATAACTTAAGTATGGAAAATTACTTTTCTTTCTTTACTTCAACTTGTGTCTCTGTTTGCGTCTCTTCGTTTGCCTTGTTTGGATGATCTTCATATCTGAAACAAAATATAAAACATTTTTGTTAGATGTCTGCATAAGAGATAAAGACCATTACTTTTATAATTATTTGTTAAATCAATTTAGAATTTTGTTTATTTATACTTACGAGAACAGAGCTTTGATATCTCCTTTGACAAGCGCAAGTAAAAGCGGAGTTCCAAGGCACATAGGTACCAAGTAAAGTAGTGCTGGTTGCGCGTGATTGAATAAATGCATAATCAACATCGTTATTAGTAGTCCCATGAAGTATGCGAAGAAGGTGACATAAAAGTAAGTATTCGATTTCCTACTTAAACTACGATCGAACCTAAGCAAAAGGGCGATGAAAATTCCAGGTACGACGATATCCCCTAAACCTAACATAGCATAATTACTGCCACCGAGTCCATTCTCCAGCAAATCCTGGGGAAAAACGAGCTTGATCGGTGCCTCGAACGATTTGGCGACTGTGACCATTACGTTCGTTCCAAATACCCAGAAGATGTCATAGATAAAGAGTCCGCAGAGTAAAATACACCCTGTTACGACGTTATTCAAGTGTAACAGTTCAACTCCATTGATCGCGAATGCGATTCCGAAGAGATTGTTTGCTACCCAGTGCTGTAAAAAAACAAGTAATATTCAGTTCAAGAGGATATTTTATTAAATT
Source organism: Euceroptres primus (assembly GCA_037177015.1). NCBI lineage: Eukaryota > Metazoa > Arthropoda > Insecta > Hymenoptera > Figitidae > Euceroptres > Euceroptres primus. The sequence goes on along the minus strand of JBAGKK010237638.1, from coordinate 3,855 downwards.
TAGTTTAAGAATTTAAGAACTGCATTTATGAATTTAAATGATTAAATTACATTAAAAATTTAAAGATTGAGGTGTGCAAGAGTGCAATAGAGTGCAAGAGGATTTTTTTCACAGAAAAAGTTTTAATATTTAAAGATTGGGTTTACCTTTTTCAAAATATACCAAGCTCCGACTAAAGAGCAACAAAGGAGACAGACAATGTCGTGAAGATTGAACTTGTAATTGATAATATCTTCGTCGTCTTCAGTAAAATGTATCTGATACCGAGTTTTTGGTATCGCAGCAGGTACTAAGGATGAGATCACCGGACTAAAAGATGTTTAAAAATTAGATTTTATGTATTTTAAATACATTTTAAATTAATTAGATTTTATGTATTTTAAAATTATATAAATTTCAGTAGATACAATATGTAGATATGAATTATATACAGACCTTGCAAGATGACTTAAGGCCAAAATACCAATAAAGAAGAAGTAACCGGTAAGTAATAAATTAATATATTCTTTCGAAAATATCTGGAAACAAAGAAAATGTGTAGTAATTGCGTAATTGTAAGGTGTTTACTATGGGTAAAAAATTTAAACATTTTTTACCTGAAAAAATATATAGAGACCAAATAACGCTACACTGGAAACAAAGGGAAACATCGCTGCTTCTTTGTGTGACATAGTCTCAGGCTTCTCTCCACTTGCTTCAAAGTGTTTCTGAAAAAAAAATCACAAAACAAACATTTAAATCATCATTCATTTTAAGCTAAAAAATAAATAAATAAAAGAAAAAATAAAGTCTCGAAATTATTTATTTAATGACTTTTTAAAAATATTTCAGTACATAAAGCTATTTTATTCCTAAATTTTATTATGTACAAATAATTTATTGTTATTAGAAGCAAGTTTTTTATGCATGAAAACAAAATGAAAAAAACAAAATTTAACAATTTAATATTTAGATCTCTTCATAATGAAAAATATTGAACTTTTTATACACCATATAAGAAAATAACATGAATTTTAATTAAAGCAGACTTATTACCGTGTGATTGAAAGGCTTGAAATTGATAATTTACAAGATAAAATAGGTATTATTATAGTAATATTTTACAAAGAGGTACCAAACTAGTTTGCAGGAACTAATTTACACAAATAGGCTACATTTATTTACATTTATTTACACAAAAAAATTACAATACTGAATTATGCAGTATATTTTTTAAATAAAGAATATTGTACAAAATTATTCAATTAAACGGAAGAAATAACGCAATTCTCACATATACATCATTTTCCTTGAAACGCCAATAAAATTTCAAAGCAAATAATTTTTATCTGCTCTGAATCTTTATCTGAATGTCGCATACGGAAATTAAAAAAAAAAACAAGGATAATTTAGTCGAATTCCCACTTCAAAGCACGTTTTAGTTTTAAAAAATGAAGATCCTAAACATTTGTACATAATTTATACATATGTTTAACATAATTTTGATTATTTGATCAGCAAGCTGATGTTTTGATAAATATATAATAGGTATAACTCGAACCATCCACGTAATTTGCTGAATTTTTCGTAACGAAAATTAAGATTGAGCTATCTAAAAAGAATGTTAACCAATGAAGAATAATTAAATACTAAGAAGTATTTTATATGTAATTAAAAGCTAAGCAATAATTTAGAAACAGATTCTATAATATATATAAATAAACATTTATTATACAAGAAACCATTTGTACAGAAAGTACTAAGCTTATAATTATTTATTTAAATTAAGTAATATTTAACTAAAAAATGGAGAAGCTTCGACAGTATGGATTCAATTATGTGGGTCAGCTTAACACACGTGGTGCATAAATAATTGGCAGATGTAAACTTTAAAGAAAGAAAGCAATCACTAATCAAAATATCTTTTATAAATAAGGAAATAAATTCCCTCCCATAACGTCAGTCCAAAAAAAAGTATACACGTGGCATTTTCTACACAAATTAGGAAAACTTCTCTAAATCGTTCAAAAATAAGTTTTCTCTATTAAATAAATCCCAAAATAAAAAATAAATAAAATCCAAATTATCAAAATAATGTGTTTGTGCATTCAGGATTTCAATCTGAACAAAAAATTTGGTAAATTTGAAATGTGACTGATTTTTATTTATAAAATTCCTAAGCTTTAAACATAGGTACTTTAAACATTTACTTATTAAATGAAGTGTGAATAATTTGAAAAAATAGTAATAAACTTATAACAATCGTACTGTATTTTTTGTAAGAAAATATAAACGGAAAAGTAAGTTTATGGGAGATTTAAATAAGTGTATAAAGTACACGTAAGAGATTGATTATAAAAGTAGGAAACGGAGCAACTAACCTGCTGCTCCTTATGGTGCCTAACAGACCGGTAACTTCCAAAAAATATGGGTACAACTGCCATGATAATGAGGCTCCCATAGGCGATGGCCATTCCTTCAGGAGTTGCAGGGATTTTACCAGTAATATTCGCATTTTTAGTTAAATTTTCGGCACTTTCAGCAATAATATCATTCACCGTATCTGCCATCTTGGAACTCTAACTCACTCTGACTGCTGTTAACTGCTGTGGACTGCTGTCTGCTCTCCCTGTCATGGTCCCTGTTGTGTCCACATTTTACAGTGCTACCATAATCTTAACGCCATTTTTTCTAGTTTTCATGGCTGCCAATCGTAGTTACTTTTCAATATCCCTAGGCCGCAAATGTTCCCTATGAGGACCTTCATCGACTTTTGACGGGAGACGAAGGGACTGTCAAATTTCGTCAACAATTTTAGCGGTTTCTCTTCTGTAAGTTGACTAATTTTCATTATACAATTAGATAATAATGTAAGATAACCTAACTTCGAAAGTGCAAGTGAAATTAATTCATGCAGGCGGATAAAACAAGAATACTCCAAAAATTTCTGTAAACGACTCTTCCATGCAAAAACATGGCTCAACAATTGTTTTTTGTTTTTTTTTTTATTTTCGAATTTGAAACATTTCTAGATCATTTGAAATTTAATTGTCGATGTTTATTGTCGTTTTATTCTGTTTTTTATTTAAAAAGAGAATGTAAGTTTAGTATTCTGCTCCAAAATTTTGTTTATTCTTAATTTCGCTTGCATCAATTTAAAATGATGTTTAATTTCTAACAATTCGAATTCCATATTTAAGTAAATTAATCAATATTAAGATTTTTTTATTGGAAAAGAAAATTTTGGTCACTCCATGAATGATCATCTGAAAACGATTGCGGTCATATTTCAGAAAAATTTTTTAATTGACCTATAATTATTTCTTATATTTCTATAGATTCGATTCGTATATTTTAAGTGTAATAAATTATTTTTCATTTAAGCCAGAAAAAATTTTTTAAAACGTGGACGTGTGAAAAATGGCGATTGGTACGTCATTTTTAGAATGAATTAAACACTAAAGTTACTTATTTAAAATTAGACAGAGAAAAACAGTGCGATTAGGGATGATTTAAATTTATTATCCACAATGCTATTTTGAAGTTACAGTTGAAATAGGAGAGGAAAAATGTGTTACTTTCTTAAGGTTTGATAATTTATTAGAAGCAAAGTACACTACCGAAAATTTTAAAACTTGTTTCAAAACAAGGATTAATGCCAACTTTTGCACCCCTTGTGAAAAGAAAGACCAACTTAATACCATTTTAAGACCATTTTCAAACCACGTTTTATTTTTTTCTGGTCTTTTCCCTTCAGCCTATACCTACATCACTTTTAGGGCATTGAAATTGATACTAATCTCTCTCTCTCTCTCTCTCTCTCTCTCTCTCTCTGAAATAAGGATAGCTGTCTGTATAAACAGACTAGCTATACCT
>JBAGKK010237430.1:0-21491 GCA_037177015.1 Euceroptres primus | reverse complement strand
AAATTCTAGAAGATTACGGAAGTATTCAGAAAATTTTAGAAGATTCTGGAAGAGTCTAGTATATGTTGTAGAATATTAAAAATTTTGGGACATTATTTTATAAAATTATTGTAGGAGAACCCAGAAGATTCTAGACGAGTCTTAAATATTTTTGACAATTTTCAAGTACTTTAAATAAATTTTAATGATTCTGGAGGATTTTAGGAGATTTTCGTAGATTTCGAAAATTTGGAAATTATGGGATATTTAAGAAAACATTAAGAGTTTTTAAATGCCACAAGTTTCTATTTCTTATAATTCTTAAAAAATTATTCGGAAATTTAGGTATAAAAAGGAAAAAAAGGGAGAAAAAGGAATAAAACTATAAAAAAAGTGATTTTAGGAGATTTGGAAAATACAAGCGAAAAGAGGGAAAAAAGGGGAATAGGAGACAGACTTTGATCCCTGATTTTGTAATATTATAACTATATAATTATAACAATTGTTAAATTTTAATTATAACTATTGAGATATAATTATAATTTGTTGAATCAAAAAAATTTCATGACTCTTTCAAAGTTTTTCCTAGTTTTCCCTGACCACTTTTAAATCCCCTGATTTTCCAGAATTTTTTGACCTGATGTAGCAAGCCTGTCATTTGAAAAAAACTACTCATTTAAATTTAGAGAATAAGAATTCCACGACTATGAGTGAAATTCAAGAACTTTTCCTGGTTTTTCAAGGTAAAAAAAATTCAAGGACTTTTCCAGGTTTTCAAGGATTTCCAGGACGCTAGACACCCTGGTTTATCATTATTAATGAGGTAAACTTTCATTTGGCTCTCCTGTAAAGTTAACAAAAACGCAGATAGAACACTCTAATTCTGAGCACGTGAATTGTAAAGTAAATTTTTGTGAAACATTCATCTTAACAAATAAACTGAACATTTTATAAAAATTTAGATTACATTTTTATGTGTTTACGGCAAAAGCAATAATGATTCGCGTTTGGATCTCTGATCCGGACTTGGTTCCTTTGCCTCAGATTTTTAATTCTTCAGTTAATTTTTTCCAAAGTGCAATTTTCTAGGTAGAATTACAAAACTAATTTGCAATTCTTTTCAGTTATAATCTCTTCTTTTTTTCATTTTTCTCACTGATTAGAAGACATTTTTCCGAGAATGATGTTGCGATTTTATCTGCGAGGGTGGGAGAAAAAGGAGGAGTGGAGCAAACAAGCGAAACAGCTATCACGATTGTTGTCGGCGATTTCGCAGGGGTAGGTATAGGTAGTCATTTCACCCCACTTGGCACTCGAGGATCGTAAAACAAGGGTCCAGGATGAGGTGATCTGCGTATGGGGGTTAAGCTTTACGACTTATCCACTTTGCATTAAAAGTGCTTTCGTCGTTAATGGATAACTTCTTGTTAACAAAATCTCTTGCATTTTGAGAATAGAGACAAATAGAAAAAAATCGAAACACGAAACATGATTATTGTTAACCTCCTTTATTGTTGGCCTTTCTTCTGCTTCCACAAACTGAGCCTGGCTTATTCGTATCTTGATAATGAAGCGAGGCAAATTGAAATACGTTACGAAACTGGATTATTTACCTTCAGTTTCCATTGTAGCTGAAACGGGTGTTGTACATTTACAATGAATCCCTTTCCTACGTAACAATTTGTATCGTTAAACAGGATGAAATTGAGTGAAAAGGGGAATATTTTTAACGATAGCGAGCAGCTTGAAAATGCGTTGTTTGGTGCTGATAAACTGCTGTTATTCAAAATTACGTAATCATCAGGTATTAATTCAAATTGCATCAATATCAGTACTCCTTGAAACTATATTCTTTATCAAGTAACTGTTATGAAACAAGCCTGTTAATAATTTTCTGCAGATGTTAGTGATTGAAATAATTACGAGAATTTTAATAGGGTTTAGGATAATTCTGATTGATGGATAAATTTTTAAAGTTAATTTGAAGAACTTAATTATTGAATGAATTTTTCGTACTATGGTACTAAATTTGAGAATATATATATATTCATTGATATATTAGAATAATCGAGTTTTAATGACGAAGACAATTAAGTTCAACTCCACGAAAAACATATTTCAAAATAATATTCCTGCTGAATACAACTTGCGAATATTAGAGGTAATAAACTGTTATGAGGACGTAAAAAGTGAACGAGCGTTACGTAAAAAAGCTTTTTTGCTACTTTCGAAAGTGCTGAAACTAAAATACTAAAGTCTGAGTATTATTGAAACTGTTTACAGCATCGTTTTTAAACGTGACGAATTTAAATTGTATCCAATATTCCGCTAGGTATTTTTAAAACAAAAAAGCATATATTCTAAAGCGTTTTTCCAATTACAATATTTTGCAGAAATTCTCGCTCTAAATTTGAATTATAGAAAAGTAAGCCACTAATTTTCTTTAGTAAAAATTTCTAGTAATTATCAGTTGAATTTCACTATATCTTTTAGTAGTTTTCAACTTTTCATTAAAGTTTTAGTCAAAAATGACTAATAATTAGTACAAATTTTCACAAATATAGATTTAAAGATCTAGGATTGTAATAATTAAACAAAATTTCAACTTGAAAACTTAAACTAATTTTAAATTGAATAAAAAAGTAATGTTTTGGTTTTGTAACTCTAATAATAAAAGGATTAAAGATTCTGTCTAATAGTTGAAATGGGAATTTGATGTAAAAAAGAGTTTTTTTTTACTTTGGAATGCAAGATGGATTGTGTTGGAGACGTGTCCTAATAAAAAGTATCTGGTAACGTGCGGTGAATATAGTTTTTCGTTGTTGTCCGACCGACATTGATTTCTTCTACTTGACTGTCTGACCAAATACTGAACTCGCGCTTGACTGCGCAAGTACGATTTACAGAGATTTAACTATTAGAGAATAAACTCAATTACAGAAACGTCAAACTAAAAACAAAATATTCCAAACAAAATTTATATCGTGGATTAAAAATATTAAGCAAATATTATTTTAAAAAACACTAATTTTCTGACTTTGCGAATAACTTCTAAAAAAAAGTTAAATGCAAGTTTTAGAATATTGTTTATTTAAAACTTAGCACTAAAGGTTTTTGATCTTTCCCAACTCTTTAAATCTGAATCAGTCAAAATTTTCACCGATTTCATTAAGTGACCTATTTCTCGCTGATTGTTCAGTGAATTTTATTGATTTTTCAATCAATTTTACTGAAAAATCAGACACATTCAATGAGTAGTCAGGGAGAAGTGGGTCACTGAGTGTCATCAGCGAAAATTTTGACTGATTCAAATTTAGAGAGATCGGAGTGTTTTTTCGTTTAATCTAAGTTTAAAAAAGAACTTATATTAATATAATATAATTAATTAATATAATATGAGAAAAACTCATATTTTTCTAGAACAGTAGGGCTTAATGTCTCTCTTTTTTATATTTGTACGCAGATAAAAGAAATTCCACTTCTTACAAACCAAATTGTGTAAAGAACAAACTTTACACAAATTGTAAAGGAACAAAAAGGTCCGTAAAAATGACAATTTCCTAAAATTAAATTTTTGGCTCATTAGAGACAGATATAAGAACATGAAACTATTTTAAGACAGATATACGAAAAACATTGTAACAGGGTTCCGACATATTTCGAAGCCAATTTAGACTTCCTCATCAGGGGAAAAAAATTTCGTAATTGGGAATCTAAGGGTTGATGTTTTAAAACACTAGAAAAAAAAAGAATTTTTCTGACAGAGTGGTTCTCAGTTACTCAGTATATATATTTTTTTGAGTGAATTTTTATGAATTTAAAACGCTCGGCGAATTTTTATTACCTATAATATTTGTTGTGTTTGGTTTTGCTACAGTATAAAATTAAAAGTTAAAAATAATTTTAAAAGTTTTTTTGAAACTGTGAGATTAAAAAATAATTTTGATATGATTAGGATGGGTGTATTGATATAGTGCTTATTGGAAATATTAAAAGATAAGTTGCACATTTCTCAAGTTTAATTTGTCTGGAGCTTGCCATATCTGCATTTTTCATTACTCCTTTTTAATCATAAAAGAAACTTGAGAAACATCAAAAGGAGAGAGATTTTATTGTAGAGTCAATTTTTTCGGCAAATATTTTTGAAAAAATATAATTTTAAAGCATCAACCCTTAGATTCCCAATTTAAAAATGTTTTCCTCTGATGAGGAAGTCTAAATTGACTTCGAAACATGTCCAAACCCTGTTACAATAATTTTATGTTCTTATATGGGTGATTCTCCATACACAGGGCACTTTTGGAAAAAGTAAAATAAAAAAAACAAATGTGTTCAAATCATTGCTTTTTGCAATAATTAGATGTATTAGCATTATAAAAAGAATTTCTGAAAGTAGTCACGCTTAAAATTTATTTCAAATGCTTCTAGAATTTTTTGACGTCAACTCTCGTGTAACTATGGTTCATTTTTCCAAAGAATAAGAAAATGTTGAATGAATTTTTTTACGCCTACTCTCGTGTAACTATGGTTCATTTTTCCAAAGAATAAGAAAATGTTCTAGAATTTCAGGAAATAAGAATTAACAAGATTAGAAATTGTTACCTGGTACAAGAAAAAGCAAAAAAACTTACAAAAAGAATTTTTTAATAGTTTTTTTTAATAGAAAAAATTAATTTTTTAAATTCATCAAATTTTTTTCAATCAGTTTATTCAGTGAATAATTCTATTGATCAAAATAACTGTAAAATTAATAATATTATGTAAGAAACGTAAGAAAAATACTTATGTCGCTAGGACCTATGCAAGTAACAAGAAATAATAATTTACTTTTCATTAACTTCACATAATTCTACAATTATTGATAAGAGGTATCTTATTTTCATTCGGTTTAATGAATAAACATAAAATATAATAAATTTTTTTAGTTTTTGAATTTGTAAACAAATTCAATGATATAAATAATAAATCAAAAATTCGTTCAATATTTACAATCACAGCATTTAATTGTTGATTGCGAGTAAAAGAATAAAATTTTATAATTCTGAAGCGTCAAAAGAGACTCAAATTTCGGAAACGATACGACATAAACAAGGAGTGAACATAACCTTAAACGAAATTCAGGGTCGTAGTATCTAAGGGTTCACCAATGAAAATAAAATTTATTTTGCATTTAAAATTACTGAAATTGGACCATTCATTCATTTTGTTACTTACACAACCAAGACAAAATCATTTTTTCACAAGATCATCTTTTAAATCATGTGTTTGCAAAATTTTATTAGACAGGTAATATTTTCGACCAGTTCGCCCCTGGGATGTGGAAAGTATGGTTACGACAATGGAGGTTATGACAATAGCTAATAACACAAAAAATGGTGCCACAGATTGAAAACATAATGAATCATAAAACAAAACGCAGTAGTGGCGCAGTAGTCTAAGCGAATAATTCCATCGATTCGCATCAGTTCGTTTTCAGTGTTTTGGTTATGCGTTATATACAATAATTCATAAATAATAACTAAATAAAACTTAACAGTAAAGTAAACGTTAAATTAAACTTATATTGAAAAAATATTTTTCAGTCGTGACAAAAATCAAACAGAAATAGTTCATACGGCCCTTACTTGTTTACGTTTGAGAGACCCCGGTTTACCCGAAGGCCATACAGGATATCCTCGAAACCCGCAATAAACCGGGGCTCCAGTGTAATACTTTTACTAAAAACTTTGATGATATGCGTAGCGAGAGATTTTCTCTTCAAGTTTATCACAAATCTGGAAAAAATTAATCATAATAGTACAACTATAACAATATGCCTATTGTCATAACCTCCACAAAATTTTCAGAGACACCCATATTTTATATTGTTATGTGTATTATAGTTAAATTAAAATATTAAAGCTGAAAATTTTACAGTTTGAGTTACTTTTTAAGACCATTAATCATTAATTTGAAAATAGTTTAGTTTAAATTCACTATATGACTCTAAAATGTGTCTCGCGTATTTGTAGACATGCTCCAAAACCACTTTTCGGGTATCTCATGTTATTTTATTCTGGTTTATGATTTTATAAACCAGTTTTTTTATCGCAAATCATGTTATGAAGTTCGAAAATGAAGATTTTTACCGAGTCTCATATTGATATTACCAATAGTTTAAATGATTTATCTCTTGGACACAAAAGGGCCCTCCCTATGGAGAATTTCCCATATCTGTCTTAAAATAGTTTTATATTCTTATATCCGTCTCTAATGAACCAAAAATTGGATTTTAGGAAATTGTCATTTTGTATGGACCTTTTTGTGTAAAGTTTCTTCTTTACACAATTTGGTTTGTAAGAAGTGGAATTTCTTTTATCTGCACTGTTAAAAATTTCTATGGCAATTTTCAGAGACGTGAGACTGAAGCTTTATGCAGTTTCCGTTTCTGAAATTTCAGTTACAGTTTGGTAAATTTCATTTACAATTTGGTAATTTAGAGATACGTTTTCTGAAAAGTATCTTAAGTTTTATAAAACTTTACGTTACCTTCGTAACCTAAAAGTTCCGGAAATTTACGAACATTTCTAACAGTGTGCGTACAAACTGAAAGTTGTGTTTTTCAGAAAATTCACGTTTTTGGCCTCGAAAAATATTTTTAAACTTTTCTTCAAACAACAAAACAAACAACAAAGCAAAAATTTCTCCACGAAAATTACATAAAGAATTCTATACGGAGTTTTCTTTATGAAATTTTCATGGAATGGTTTCCACATAATTTTTTCACGCGATGTTCCCATTAGATTGAATAAAATAGGGGGTTGCTAACTTAACAAAGAACTCAAGGGAATTTTTATTTTCAATAATACCTCTCCATACTTCTCTTGACAAATTTTTCATCCCTCAAGATATTTCAAGGCCTCGGAAATTATTTTCAAACAGCGTGACAGACAAAATTGCTACGTGGGACGTACAGTCGAATTTGATTTGAAACTAGTGAGGTTCGGGTGTGAAAAGGTTTCATAGCAGACGGTTCAAGATTTGGTTTGGACATTCTGACGAAAATCAATAAAAGGGGGGCAGGGGTGGCTGAAGAGATGACAAAGAGGGAGTGCCAAAGTCGATTGGACAGTTTGGATCTGGCTGCTTTAATTCAAGATAAGGTCTAGTCTGGTCTTTGAAGTAACCTTGGACACTGACAACATCCAAGTTCGTTTTGAACAAGATCCAAACTCGTTTTCAAAGCCACATCGCTTAAAACTTACTTTAAGACTGTAACTTAGATTCCTTGTTGTAACTTCTTAGAGGGTTGAAAGGGGCGAGGGGGGAGAGAAAGACAAGGACAAAGAGAAAACGACGATATTTGAGGAGGGAATTGACAGAAGGCTATGGTATACCTTGAGTCGGTTGTTCCTCTTTAATTTGAGACACCACATACTTGTCTTTGAGGTAGCCTTGTCTATGGTGGTATAAGTAATCCGGCGAACCCTCGGTCGACCCTAGCTCGAGCTCCACTACTTACACTACCACCACTCGTGAGGACAGGTTTGGCTTTAAAAGTTACTCTTGTGTGAGAGTCTCTCTCTCTCTTTCTCTCTTTCTTACTTTTCATCTGTCCTTTTTTCTTTAGAGTGTGATAAGGAAAGGAGGTTTTCTTGTAGGGTAGAAACTGACATCGATTTTCCTAATGAGAAGCTGACACCCTTATGAAGTCGTATTTCTCTTTCGCTTTATGCACGTATATTTTATTCGAAGAATGTTTTATTGTGAAAAATTTTAAATGAGTAAAATAATTGATAAAAAAAATTTAAGTTCTGAGGAAATTTTCCTTTGAACTGCTTTTTTTCTAGAACGGTTCAGGGCGCGTGACATAGTGGAAGGTACTTTTTGAGGTGCATGGTAGATTGTGAAATATTCTGCTCGTGCTGCATCAAAATACCCTTTGTTCACCTTTCATGCACCCTTTTGGCCGTGCTTTGTACCCTCTGTACTTTTAGAAGTCAGTTTGTAAAGGCACCTACTTCCGTGATGCGTTTGATCCAGAAAATCTGACATCCGCTTGCTACGCAGCAGTAAGTTACTGCAAAAGTTTACAATCCTACAATAAAACTGGCAGTAATTACGTTGCAATTTTACTTTTACACATTTTGAATTTACAGTAGATAATCTAGATATTCGATTATTCATCTTCCGAGAGAATTTTAAATGGGGAACTTTAAGAATTTATAAACGTGATAAATATGTACAATTACGTGAAAAACGTGATTAACGTGATAAATATATACAATTCGGGAGTAGATTTGAAAAAAGAATTTGTGATATCAGCAAAGAATATTCACTGAAATTGGTGTGAAATTGATTTCCTGACAAACATTCTAATGAAATCTGACGAGATTTGTTTTCCTGGGGAAAAAGAACTGAATGAATGCATTCATCAAAGCGAAGTAAAGTCGCCTGAGGCCTGTACTCTTCTGAGTCCTGTTACCGATGAGTTTCTGAATACGTGGAATGTGATATGATCGTAAAAGAGGACGAAACATTCGTTCTTTTCCACGAGAAACCCGATAAGTTGTAATATGAAACCTGGAACGATATTTGACCGCTCGAGTTTTAGTGTAACCAGTGCCGAGCTTGAAAATTCAATTGCGGTGAAATGTGGAAAGGACACAGTCACATGTTCTCCAATGTTCTTTTTATTACAACTCTGAAGTTGATCGAAAAAATAAGTTTGCTACAGAATTTCTATTTCAGGTTTTCCACAATAATTTTTTGTTTAAGTCCAGAAAAATGTATTATTGAACGATTAATAAATTCTAAAAAATTCTAGTTAAAAGGATAAAATATTTAATAACTTTGACCTAAACTGATTCATTTTTTATAGTGACCGCATTTATCAGTAAATTGTCTTATTTGAAAAGATCATAAAACGTGGGATATGAAGTCATGTATTTTTCACATTTTCCCTTGGTTCCTTCATATTTTTCTGTCCCTTCACGGCTTTCAGAAGCATACTGTCTCTGTCGTATCTTTGCCTCTTTTCTCAGTCTCTCTTGGTCGTTCTAAGTGACTCAATCTCTCGTGCTCTCTCGTCCACGTGCACTTCTTACACTCGACCGCGAGTCTAAGTAGAGGAGACCGGAGTTGTGTCAGACAAGTGGCTGCCCGCCAGCTTGCCTGCCTTGCAAGCCTTCATAGACGAGACCACTTCAAAGACGAGTACGACACGATGTCTCAAATTAAAGCTGAACCACATGGCTATTTTCTTTTCCTAAAACTGGTCAGAGTGAGACCTCTCCATTCACTCTGGTTGATCATGATCACTCATATCCGACAAGACTTATTGAAATCATCTATCCACCCTCGGGAAAAAATAAATACACTATTAAAAATGTTTGTAAAATTAATATACTTTTAATATACTTTAGTATATAATATATATATATATATATATATATATATATATATATATATATATATATATATTTTCTCGAAAAGGCCACCTTTAAAATGTTTTATTCTTTTCTTTTTGTGGATTGTCGATAATATGGACTAGGGGCAACCACCACATCAGTAGATAATGATCAACAATAGATAATCCTTATTAACTAGAAAACTAGCGAAGAATCTTGATTGGTTATTTTAGTATACAATTTCGGCGATGATAATGTCTTGTCAGACAAATTTCATTGAAAAAGTAGCATTAATCAATGTGTGAAAGCAAAAACTTAATTTTCAGCATTAAAAAAACATTTTACCTTTTTTTATTAAGCTTTTCATCTAAACGAAATTTTTCTAAGGCATGGCTTTACATGATAATCAAAATTTAAAGGTTAATGAACAATATGTATATAGCAAAAAGTGTTGATTTTCATTATTTATAAATATTTTAGGACTTTTTATTTGACACTCCATTTTCCAACAGTAGATAATCTTGATATTTCGCTGGCGCAATTGGTAGCACTGCGATGATCTCGAGCTGTATTGGTTGAATGATGTTGAACACAAAATGTCAAATTTGTTTAGAAGTTTAGTGTGGTTAGGTTTTTAAACATTTCAAAGGTATTTATGTTTATTAAATATTAAATATATCATTGGCAAATTGGAATATGAGAATATTTATTAATAGTAAGCAGGTATGTCGAAAAATTATATTATTGTGTGTATAAAGTTATCTATAAATTGATGAATTCTGATTACCTTAACCAACAAAAATAGTAAGGGCATATTTAACCAGAATTCTTGTTAATTCAACCAGATATTTTTTTGAGTGTACAAAAATTATTTATAAAAAAATTTATTTTCAACAAAACTTTTTTCCTATTCCTTATTCTTATCAAATTAAAAAAATAAGACGATTTTAATGAATGATAGATTATTTTCTCAAAAAGAAGATTCTTCACAATTTGACCTCATCCAATTTGCAAAAATGAATTTTTAATGAATGAAACCATTAATAAATATATTTTTAAATAAAAAAATTTTTAGTTTAACGGTCTAAAAATAAGAACTCTTTACTTTTTTGGTCTTCGATTTTAAAATTTTTTAATTTTAAATGCTTTTCATTTTTAAATTTAGAAATTATCGTCGTTTTGCATTGAAATTATCAAATCTAGAACACTTTCAGAATTGAAATTGTCTATTTTGTTTTTCTTAATTGTTGCGTTTTAAAGACAACATAAAATATTGAAATCTTGAAATATCCACAAAAACTGGTAAAAGTATTGAATATTACTAGATTTTAAAAATTCAGTTCGTATTGAAAAGGAAACACGAGAAAAAAGGGGAGAAAGTGAAAATATTTTAAACAGGAGAAAAATATGGCAATAAGGGAAAAACTGTGAAGCGTGCACTCATCGTGGAAGAGATTTTTCATTTTAAACAAGCATCATTAGTAAAAATAAAAATATTAATATGAATAAAGAAAATTTCGTTAATATTATTACATTATTTATTAGTGAAATAATAAAAAATTATTTCAGGTTAGACTGGTTAATTAATTAGAAAATCGAATTAGTGGCTAATACCATTTTAGGCGTTTATTGTAGATGGAATCTGATGTTGTTACAGATGAGACGCGTTTCGGCACAGATCTGTGCCCTTATCAATCATTTCTATTTTTACATAAGTTCGTTGAAGCTAGAAAAAATACGATGTTTTACAGATACCATTATACACATAATATTAATTATGACAGTGTCGTAGAAGAAATCTGTTGACTTGGATTTTCTAATTATTACATTATGTTCACTGGCACTTGCATTAAAAACGGTGAGATTATTTCCTTAATATCTCATGAGATATAAAAATTTAAAAAATTATTTCTTTGAATCTAAAAAAGTAATTTTCTCAGCTCAAAACAATAATTTCAAAAAATTTATTTTTTTAACGTTTTTAAGTACCTTGTTTGAATAAAAAAAAAATGTATGCAGTAAATCAAATCACAGTATACAAATAATTTCTTAAAATAAAAAAAAGAATTTCCTTAATTTCTCTCGTCGAAAAACCTTATCTTTATTTTAAACAACTTGCTACTTTTAATTAAACAAACAAAATTAAAGAAAAGGTTTGTTTAATTTAGTAATAAATATTTTTCTCTGGGTGAAGGATTCTAAAGTTAATTCTATTTCAGTCACAATTTTCAAAAAAACTGTTTACTGTTTTGGTATCTTGGTCTTTGATGCTAAAACTGCCACATTTTTTGTTTCTATTTATTTACAGAAAACAGCTGAACTTTTTCTGCGTCTCATATTTTTAAGGTCTCAATTCAAGCGTTGCCTACATAACTCCATGTAATTTTCTTTTGTTTTAAGACTCAAATTAAGACCTTTTTAACGCAAAAATTCAATTCTGCGCCTCAAAATTTTGTTAATTTTGGACTCAAAATAAGCCCAGTTTTTTCTGTGTTTCTGTTACGTTTCAATTCTCTGAAATTGATTTGATTTTACCTAAAATTTTGATCTTATCGCTCCTCTCTGGCGCGGCAGGAATTAAACCCCAACTGTCAAAAATAATAGTTACGATTCCAGAGCACGCTCGTATTTTCCGCGGTCATAATTTTGTCTTATCTTAACGTCTCGTTGCGACGTTACTGAAAGATCATGACATTTTACGTAAGACAATCTCGCTGGGCGAGATGATCCGGCTTTCACGTATTCCAAGAAGTTGGAGAAAGCATATAAAGTTCCAGGACGCCGGAAAAAGCCGATTCACATTAAATGCGGTAATGTCCCGTTGCAGGGAGACATTATGCCGACAGATTCGAACGACTTTTGAACAAGGCTCGAACTCAATTCATTCGGAATTCAAATTATAGCCGAGCAAAGGTTGGTAGCGTCTCCCTTTGACCGCCTGGCTGCTTTCTGTGTTCGTATAAGGATGAACTTCATTCCTTTACGAGCCTCCGCATTGGAATGTGTCTGCGTTCCTGACTTGGGATACGTTATTCGTTTACGTCTATTTGTCGGTATAGGTTTATGTGTCGGCGTTTCCGTTTCTATACCACGAATGCCCTCTACCCTTGGCGAATTTAAGTTTCTAGAAACCCTGGGGTTAAGATTACAAATTTCCAAATATATTTTTCGATCAGAGAAAATTTGATTTTACTTTAAATTTGTTGATTCAGCATTATATGAATTAGTTGTAAAATACCTTCGAAGATGATTATTTAAAAAATGTTTGACAATTTTTACCCCCTGTGTAAAGAAGCACAATGTATCGAAAAAATCTGTTTTCGAATTTTGAATCTTCATCTCATTTCGGCAAACTGAAGATATTTTTTTGAAAAAGATTTTTTCCATCTTGACCCAAAATATATTTTTTTTACCCAAAAAAATCATTTTCAGCCCACCCTAAAAAACAATTCAAACAATTTCTTTACGTAACAGTGTTTCGAATGCATTGGTGTTGATAGAAAGACAACTAATGACGGAAAGCTTTTAATAAATCCGAAGAAAAAAATAATAACATTTTGTAACCGATTAAAAACAAAAAAGCGAGGATAAAAACAATATCCAAAATCCAATATTTTATCAAACTGTTAAATATGATTGAATGAATGACTAATTATTATAAAAGAAGACTTTTTAAGTTTGAGAAGGCAGCAAGATTGTTAAAGTATCAATAATTATTAAATCCTTCATTGAAAATAAAGATGAGAGTTTTCAAAACAAACATTTGCAGAGTAAATTAACTCAGTTTGGATTTGGTTTTCCCCAATTAAGAAATTGAATTCACACGTGTAAACTATTGATTGATGATGCTTTGTAGTGCAAAATGTCACCGATAAATGCCTCGAGTGACGATCATTCGGAAAATCTATCCTAACCTGACCGCACCTGTGAAATATTGGCATCGTTGATTTTCAGAAAATAGTGCACTGAACGAAGCCCGCATGAATTTAATCGCTTTATCGATACATTCATCCGCATTTCCCCCATTTTGTTCACAGTGATAACAGCTAGGCGAGAAAGGGAAAAGGCAGAGGGAGATGTACGTAAATGCACATACATTCGAGAATAAACTCACACACCCTTCACACAGAAACGTACACAGAAACATAGAAATACGAATCGCCTCAACTGGAATATATTCATATATATGCACGTGTATACAACACTGGTTTCAGAGAGCAGTTAAACGATTTTCATTTTCTTCTTTTTATTGGGTCATTAAAAGTTACGTCCGTCACATTTATGTCTGATTAAAATTTAACTCTCCCAAACGGCGCCCTTTATCCGTCAGATATATTTCTTGAATTATTAATTATCATCGTGCTTGTCGCATTCATAAAAAGCATAAATGAAGAAAATATTGCTTTGTCTAAGTTTGAAAAATTACTCCTAAGAATATGTAATAAAATATAAAAAATATTAATATAATATTTAAATTTGCAGGTTGTTGCTATGTGGGAAAAATTTATTTATGAAGAGATTATTTTTCTGCACTGAATGAAGTTACGTGCGAAATTCCTATCTCATTAATGTAACTTTTTAATAAAAGAAATTTTCATATTATGACTCATGACCGAATAAATTAAAACCGACATTAACGTTGGTAGCAAATATGCAAAATGAATTTATAACTAGAGTCGTATTCAGGTTAAATGTTAAATGAAGACTAAAATCACTATGTGCAATTAATTTATTATGATAATTGCGGTATTTTGTATGCTTTATTCCGACAATTATTTAATTAATTGTTATTATTATTCAGAGAGTTTCTTCGAGTTGTACAACTACATTTTACAGTCGTGTTTTTCAACTGTTTTTCGAATCATTGGAATAAATGAAACTGCCATTGTAAAATGTTATGTGGAGCTTAGTTTTGAAACTACTTTTTAAATTAAATTTTGCAATGGTAGTTATTTTTCCTCTAATATTTGAGGTTTAAATTAAATTAAAGTATAAATTACCCAAAAATGAAACTTTATGAACAAAAGATGATTTCAAAACCTGAAAACTTGGAAGAAGTTGCCGGTGGAGATGAAATTTTCAAAATGGAATTGAACTCCGATTTTCTCAGGAGTAAATCTCGTCTGAGGCGTTAAAAAAGGAAGTCAGCAAGACGCGACGAAACGAAGTCTTTGGCGACATATATTTTCCTTCACTTTGGCGTCGAATTTCGCGTAACTCGAAACCCGATGTACCTCAGCGACGTGCGGAATTTGCGGAGAGCTTCGTGCTTTTAAACCCGGAGGGGGTTCCCAACTCGACTTTTTCGTTTTACTTCCTCTTTTACCTAACCCCTCCCAGAAAAACTCAGGCCACGTCGACCCAGATATACGCTAAAATCCTCGAGTGTAAAAGTTTTCGTGGCTCTCTTTGTCTCTTTTCTGCTGTCTTTTCCGCGACTTCGCGAACACAATGACAGGAACTCGATTCAGAAGACATACGTAAAACATGTAAGAAGAAAATAAAAAAAAACGAGGAACGGAAGTTACTGTTTGAGGTGTAAATCAATGCCAGATCAAGTTCGAATCTAAACTTACTTTTAGAGGTGGAGGAAATAAATTTGAAAAATTAAATTCCAGACAGAAGTATTAAGTTGTTAAATGTTTTCAGTAATCATTGGTCTTGAACTATATTATATGTATAAATAATAATTAGTCGAAAATAATATTCATTTAAAAAATTGAAACATGAACTCTAATCTTTTCTAAATTTGTTTCCCCGCTTCATAAATCCTGGGGTTGGGAAAGATTTTTCACGAGCACAGTTTTATATCTCACAGCTTCACGCCTGCAAAACTTTTGTCATCGTTTGTGTTTTTTTTTTGCTATCGTCGATCACTGCACACGAACGAAAAACAAATGCCAGGTCCGACAAATCAGCCGGATATGCCGATTAGCCACGTTTCGAATGTTTCGAATGTTTCGATTGATTTGCATCGCGCGGTTTTGCGAAACCACGCTAACTCCTGTGAATAAATGAAAACCGACGTGATCGTGCTTTTCCGTACGGGCTACGAGCAGCGAGGAATACGAATGCATGCGATTTCGCATGAAAAATAAAAATCTAACTTCGTTAGATTTACAGAATAAATCTACATGAATCTGGGGAATTGAAAAATAAAAGTCCATCGATCTGCAGAGTGTGCTACACGGTGCAAATTTCACCGACAAAAGGCGAAACGCATTTCAGCTTTATTCATAACAAAGTTTTTTAAAAAGTTTCAAACTGAAATATTGTCAAATAGGAATCCATTTCACAAAATTATTTTTAATCTTTCAGTGGAATGTAAAGCATTTGTTAAAAAGTTTTGAGCTTCAGTCTGGAGAGTGAAAGAAGTAAATTAATACTTTTAATAGCGTCACTTTACGTGGGAGGAAAAAAGAAATAAAAAAAGAGTCAAAGAAACCTTCAAGCTTGCAACACACGAAACCTGTAGTTTCCGCGCGGTCATCCTCTTTTTCTCGGACTTTTATTTATCCCAGGCAAGAGAAAAGTTTCCTTCGCGACAACCTCTTGACACGAGAAGTTAATTTCAAACGAGATCCAATGCCTGCTTGCTACAAAGGAAGAGAGAAAAGGCCCAACCCTTAATCTTAACTTTCGTCTCTTTTCATGAAACAGGGCGTGAAACGCGAGTCATCACTTCTTTCTTTTACTTGATTTCTTTCATCCACACTCCTTGTAATTCTAACTTTCTCTTCTTTTTCTCTTTCCATCTCATTCCCCATTTTTTACAATCTAATTTTCCTCTCCAAATACTATATCAAAGACAGAAATTCCCAGTAGTACAAATAATAAATCAAAAGAAGAAAATAAAATTAACCTTTTTTTTATTTTTACTAGTAATGCACCTCAAGACAAGAAAATCTTGATTTTGCTTCATACCGCTCGAAATTTAGAGAATATTTTTAACCAAGATTCTTGAATAGTCAAATGTTTTTTATGTTTTTTTCGAGAAATCTTGCTTTTGACAACATGAAGTAGGGTAAAAATGTTTAGGTAACCATGGTAACATATAGATTAGTGCCATTCAATAATTTTTTCAATATTCTTGATAATGACAAGACAACATCGAGATAAGATCTTGAAAGACGAGATCTCGCTTGAATACATCACTAATTTTTACTGTCTTGGTGTTGGAATCAAGTTTTTTGTTAGTCATACGGATATTTAGATTTTAATTAACTTAAAATTGTTCGTTTTCTGGATTGAATAATGATATTTGGAAAACTCGCAATGTGTTTTTGGTGAAACTCGAAGGGTTGGTAATTCTATAGAAAAGTAAAGTTTTCGTTCTATTAGGGACACAGCTTGGCTTCCAGTAATGCAATGGTGAATGCAGCGCAAAGCAGTAATTCAGTAATTCGGCGTAGTTTTAGTGCCTAGACTATACAGGAGCATAAAGTGGATTTTATAGCCGCAAGACGCCCGAATCGAATAGCTCTCCGTCGATTAACTTAATTAGACAATCATCTAATGAATTTCTCGGCGAGAGTCCATTAGGGCGCGCCAATGTATGTACCGACGAATGCGCGCCATTTCTGTGGAGTCGATTAGGTACTTAAATGACTCACGGTTACAGAGAACCCACGACCATTCTTTCGAAATGCTCGAGAGTCACTTTTATGGTTTTCAATTTGGAAAAATAAACTCCAACCAAGCAAGGAAATACCGAAATAGCCGCAAACATAATTATACAAAATAATACCCCATACAGAAAAAAAATTGAAGAAAAATACAGTTAATTGCAAAAAAATAATACTCTCTAAATCTGAATTAGTAGTTTTCTACTAATGAAATAGTACCGAATCGTTTACCAATTGCTTTAGTAAAAATTTCTACCAATTTCTAGTAGAAAAATACTGATTAATAGTAGAAAACTACTAATTTTTAGTAGTAATTAGTAATTCACGTAGTAAGGGTTACTAATTTATTTAATAAGCCTTACTAAGAGAATTAGTAGTTTTCTACCACTAATTAGTAGTTTTCTACTAAAAATTAGTAAAAATGCTTACTAAAGCAATTGGTAAACGATTCGGTACGATTTCATTAGTAGAAAACTACTAATTCAGATTTAGAGTACGTATGACCGATTATAATAATAAGTATAATATTATAAAGCAGAGTGTATAGCATTTCTCCTTAAAAAATTTTCAGGACTTTTCCAGGTTTTCCAGGTAAAAAAAATTTTTTCCAGGTATCATTTTTTAATTTATACCATAAACGTTCATCCAGCAAATAGTTTTTTCTTGAACCTGTACGAAAGAAATAATTTAGACAACTAAATAAACCATATAAAATGTATATTATACGATTTATGATTTATGAAATTCTTGAGTTCAGCTAACACTATTTAAGGTAAATGTCCCAGTAATTTTACCGGTCCCAGTAATCGTGCAATTGGCACATAACCTGAAGAAATAATTATAAACGATCTTTAAAAAAGTATTTTATAACAAAAAAACGAGTTTTAGCATTATTTATTAACAAAATCAATAATAATCAAGTATAAATGCTCAAAAAATAAGATTGACGGCGAAACGATTACTGGGACTAATTGTAAGGTCACGATTACTGGGACATTTACCTTATCTGTATAAGCTCAATAAAATATTTTTAAAGAAAATACTCTCTATGAAGAATTAGAAGTTTTCTACTAAGTAACTTACTTAGTAAGCGTTTCTACTAATTTATAATAAAAAATTACTATTTTTCAGTAAAAAAACTACAAATTCATTTAGTAAGCTAACTAAATTAATTTATTAAAAAGCCTTACTAGGTGAATATGTAGTTTTCCACAAAGGCTTACTAAAGCAATTTATAAACGACTTCTCCTAATTTCATTCCGGGTTGCTACAAAATTCCAATTTCAAAATTCCTTGACTTTCCCTGACCAATTTTTCATTTTTCCTGCCCCTTATTTGCCGCTTTAATTATAATTATATAATACAGGGATCACAATGTTTCAGTAATTCAATTTTAAGGAAAATAGGGGATTTCTTTTTCGAAAAAGGGGATTTTAAAAAAAGGAGGGAAGTTTTTTTTAATATCAAGGAAGCTGAAATTCGCCAGAATCTTAAGAAATCCTCAAAAATCTTAGATTAATCTCTAGAATCTAATAAAACACTCCTCGAATTTCTAAACTTTTAGAATCTTTCGAATGCTCAAGAATTTTCAAAAATCCTTCATGACTTCTGGAGTTTCCAACAAACCTTTAAAATCTTCTAGAATATTTTTAATTTTCCATAAACTTGTAGATTCATTCAATCTTTTGAGGTTCTAAAAAAATTCTCTGCAATTAAGATTTTTGAGTGTTTTAGAATCTTCAAGAGACTTCTTAATTCTTCCAAAATCTTCCATAAAGTTCTAAAATCTTCTAGTCTCTTACAGACTTTTTTTTTGAAGACATGAAGACTCAAAAAGTCTACAGAATTTTAGGAAGATTCTGAAAACAGTCTAGAAGATTCTTCAAGATTATTAATCTTTTGAGAGGGTTCTAAAGGATTCTGCAGAATTCTGGAAATTCTAAAACACTTCAGAATAATGTGCTTGAAGTTCTATTTGCGTTCAGAATTTCGTAAGAAGTTCGATTTTAAAGTTCAAATGAACGAAATCTTCATTTGATTTCGTTTTAAACTCAAATTTGTTCTAAATCATTGGTATATTAATATAGAAACTAATTTAATGCTAAAGAAGCTCATGATATTTCTCTTTATTTTCTAGATTGAACGATATTTTAAGATAAATTTGAGTTAAGAAAAAAAGTTCGTTCATTTGAACGTTCAAAACCTCAGGTACATTTCAAAATATTCTTGACGATTCTCGAAGATTTTAGAGGATCATAGAAGAGTTCAGAAGATTTTAGAGGATTTTAGAAGATTCTGGATTATTCTAATATATTTTGTAGAATATTAAAGAATTTTTAGAATTCTTTAAGATTGCATTAAGAATTCTTTAAGATTGTATAAGATTATTATAGATCCATAAAGTTATTCATTTAGAATCCAGAAGGTTCTAAAAGATTATGAGCGAATCCAGAAGAATCTAAATGATTGTAGATTTTAAAACAGTTTAGAATATTGTGGAGAATTTTAACAGATTTCAGATAAGTTTTTAAGATTTTAAAGAATTTAAGAGAATTTTGGCAATTTTTTGTACACTTTGGAGGATTTTAAAGGATTCTCTAAAAAATTTTAGAAAGTTACTGAAGTGTTGAGAAAATTTTAGAAGATTCTGGAATAGTCTAGTATATGTTGTAGAATATTGAAAAATTTTGGGATATTATTTTATAAGATCATTGTAGGAGAACCCAGAAGATTCTAGAAGAGTCTTAAATATTTTGGTAAATTTCCAAGGATTGTAAATCAATTTTAAAGACTCAATTTTGAAAATTTTGAAATTATGGGATATTTAAGAAAGCATGAAAAGAGCTTTTGAATGTGACAAGTTTCTATTTCTTCTAATTCTTGGGAAATTATTCGGAAATTTGAATATAAAAAGGGGGAAAAGGGAGAAAAAGGAATGAAACTATAAAACTATAATTATAATTATAACTATTGAAATATAATTAGAACTTGTTGAATCAAAAAACATTTCCTGACTCTTTGAAAGTTTTCCCTGGCTTTCTCTGATTTTCCCTGACCATTTTTAAATTCCCTAACTTTCCATAATTCTCTGACCTGATGTAGCAAGCCTGTCATTTAAAGAAAACTACTCATTCATATTTAGAGAGATAAGAATTCCAGGACTATGCGTTTTTTTTATAAACTTTACAAACTTCAGTGAGCTCAGTTCACACAAGTTATTTTATTTAAATTAATATCGTTATTAAGTAATTAAATATCTATGAAAAAATTATTAACTTCAACTTCTTTGAAACTAATAATCTTATTAGAAATTTAAATACAAATGTCTAATGACATTTATTCTTTTCAAGTAAATACATAACTTTAATTATTAAATCACAATTTATTTAACATTAGGTATGTACTTTGGTGTTTTAAATTTGAAATTCGAAGAACTTTTGAGGGTTGCAAAATTTTAGGATTGTTAATAAATTTTAGCAGAAGAAATTTCACTACAAAAGCTTAAATTTTACTGCAATCAAAAGTAAATTTTCAATTTTTTAATAGAATTCTCAAAATTCCAGGTTTTTAAATCGAATTCCCGGTCATTTGCCGGTTAATTAAAATTCCCGATTTCCAGGTCATGTCACTACCCTGAAAATGTTTTTTGAGATATTTAAATACCCTGGAAGTACCAATATGGAATATCCTAAGGATATCTTTTTATCCTAAGGATATAATTTGAAGAAAAATTACAAGTTTGAGCATAAACTCACCAATTTGATAGAAATATTCACGAATCCAGGAAGCAAGATTGCAAGTTTTCTCGCTATAAACCTATCGGAGGAGTCCACTATTGGTTCGTTCCATTTCTCGCGGTCACCGGAAAACATAAACGCGGTATATGCGCAGCGTGACTAAGAGTATCGACGAACTCTCCCCCAGTATATTGGAGGCGCGACATTTCATGATTGACAAGAATAGACGACAACCTGAATTTTTGATCAAATCAAAGTGCAACAGGTCCCAACTTTCAGAAATAAAAGAAGGATTGTTTAAACATTACACAGGTTAAATACGAGAACTGTTATAAGTACTATGCTGAACCTATTTCTCATCAAATTAACGATCAACAGGTGACTGACTTGATTGA
Source organism: Euceroptres primus (assembly GCA_037177015.1). Classification (NCBI taxonomy): domain Eukaryota; kingdom Metazoa; phylum Arthropoda; class Insecta; order Hymenoptera; family Figitidae; genus Euceroptres; species Euceroptres primus. The sequence goes on along the minus strand of JBAGKK010237430.1, from coordinate 366 downwards.
GTGCAAAATTTTCAGAAAAATCGAAACAATTGCCCATTTATTAATAAAATTTTTTTTCTTTATTTACTGTTAGAAAGGCTCCAAGCAATATCCCCTTGAGATTCCAGAAAAGCGAGTATTGGAATTTCTAGGATACGCAATCTCTCGGCTTTGTTGAAATAAGAACATGATGAAATTGAGAAAAGATTTTCAGTTCAGGAAATGTTGAAATTTTCCTATGAAATTAAATTTTAACCGCTGATCCAACTGGTAACAGATATTCCAGAATAATATGTAAATCTCCAATATATCCCGAGAATACAGGATATGAAATTCATTTACAATTAATCTCTTATGCAAATACTATAGGGATATTTTTTTAGATAA
>JBAGKK010237223.1:31855-43464 GCA_037177015.1 Euceroptres primus | reverse complement strand
ATCGATATATATATTTCTGTTTTACTAACAATTAATTCTGCTTCACCAAAAGTCGGTTTTTTCAATACATTTTTTTTTAAATCAGTAACATTATAATTTATAATTGAATTTTAATAAATCAAAAGAGACGCCTGTTATATTGTAGCCAAGAAACTCAATGAAAATTCATTAAATTAATTATGTCTCCATTTTCTACTTGTCATGATCGCAAGACATTTTCTGAGTACATCGATCTTTCGAATCCAATGGATAGAAATAAAAGAAACTACCTTTCTCTGAGCAGGAAAATGGAAGTCGGAAACAGAAGTACATTATCGATGAACTTCTCTCGGTTTTTATTTCCTAAAAAAGCAGACAATCTGGCAGAATATGAAAGTTTGCGGAAAATGACACCTTAATATTTTATGTTTTGTTTTTTTTATTAAGTTTTTACCAAGAATTTTTTTTACTGAAAGCTGAAATACTATTGAGTGTCACTTTGCAGTGGATCTTGAAATCTTGGCATGAGTTCAAGAGAGGCGACGAAGTTGTCGTCCTCTCGAGCATTTATAACGCATTTCGAGTTTCAAGCTGCCTCCACCTAATCATTGTTTACGTCTCTCCCGTAACGAATGCGTCTCGCGTTTCCTATTAAACTCCAAAGCGAAAGAAAATCACACTTGGAGAATTATTACAACCTTTAACCCTGGAAAAATGTCTAATAATGGAAGATTATATTACTTCCATAAAAAAAAAATAAATAAATCTCTGATGGTAAAATTTTTAGTGGATGATCTACTTTGCCCACGATGAATCGGTAAAGTAGATATTTCTCGGTGATCGTCAGTCTTCTACCTTACCGATAGTTTATTCTATTTTCCAGGCATTACTTCCTGGAGCATCATCAGTTGCTTTGTACTTTCCCGACTGAGTTTTCTGTTTTACCAAAAATTGGTTCGGTGTTTACTATTAGTTCTGATTTATCGACACTCAGTTTTTTTAAACTGTGATTCCATTTTATTGTTGGAGTGTCTTATTTTTATCAATAGTTAGCTTTGTGCTACTGATAGGTCTGTTTTTACTAACTGTTCTGTTTTACTGGCAGTTGGTTTTGTTTTACCAGCAGTTGGTTTTTTACCAGCAGTTGGTTTTGTTTTACCAGAAGTTGGTTTTGTTATACCAGCAGTTGGTTTGGTTATGCCAGCAGTTGGTTTTGTTATACCAGCAGTTGGTTTTGTTTTACCAGCAGTTGGTTTTGTTTTACCAGCAGTTGGTTTTGTCTTACCAACAGTTGATTTTGTTTTACCAGTAGCTGGTTTTGTCTTACCAGCAGTTGGTTTTGTCTTACCAGCAGTTGGTTTTGTTATACCAGCAGTTGGTTTTGTCTTACCAGCAGTTGATTTTGTCTTACCAGTAGCTAGTTTTGTCTTACCAGCAGTTGGTTTTGTCTTACCAGCAGTTGGTTTTGTTATACCAGCAGTTGGTTTTGTTATACCAGCAGTTGGATTTGTTTTACCTGCAGTTGTTTACGTGTTTTTTGTAGAGGAAAATGCGATGTATTGTGAAAAATAAAAAATATATATTCAGTTGCCACTTTTAAATACTAAAAAGACAAATTAAATATGTGTGATAGTGAAAAAACTCTAAAAACTTTTCCAATTTCCTAGGCATTTTCAAATTTTTAAAACTTTTAAAACCAGTTTTTTTTATAATTTGAAAATTCAAGAGATGTTGAAGGTGAAAGAAAAATGTGATTTTACTACTCTGTTGGGGAAGATAATCCACAGTAGAGGGATAACGAGGCTCTAATGCACTGAGGAGTCTCTCGAAGCATTGCATTTACTTTTCATAGAGTCGAGTCCATTGCACGACGCAACGTTCGTTAATTGCCAGCAACAGGTGACGGCAGCTTTTACCACTGCCACTTTATTCAGCCACACACGAATTTCTGTCTTTTAAACTCTCTTGCTAATCAAATAACTCACTTATTTTTCTGAAAAAATGATTAAAAAACGGTTAAAGAGAAATTCTTTGCTAATTTTTATAAAACTTTAACGAAGACTCTAGACATTCTTCAGAAATTTTATTAAAGTTAAAAATATTTACCGTCAATAAAATAATGACCGACTGATGGTAAAACAGAACTGTCGGCGAAACTGAATTGTCGATAAAGCAGAATTGTCGGTAAAATAGAATTTTCGGTAAAACAGGGTGAGATGACGGTAAAACAGAACTATCGGTAAACATAAAGCTAATGATAGTCGGTTAAATATTACCGACTGATGGTAAAACGGAATTGTCGGTAAAACAGGATAAAATGTCGATGAAACAAGAACTATCGGTAAAAATGGAGCAGGCTGGCCGCTGGACTTTGAAACCGGGAAACCGTGAAATGACAAGGAATTCTTCATGACCGGAAACCTCCGGGAAATGACAGGAAATATTTTTGTTGACAAAAGCCCAAATTTTGGTTTTGTTTATCTCGTTTATTTATAAAATTGATAAATTTTATACACGGATAAATTTGTTAATTTCTTATAAAAATTGTTTATAACAATAATAATTATTAACTTTTACTTAAGTTTTGAGTCTTACTTTCATGTTTCTGTCAGTTTGTTGAACTTTTAGAGAACAAACATCTTTTTTCTACCCTGAAATACCAAGTTGCATATTTTTTAACTTAATTCGCTTATAAAAAATAAGTAAGTCATACTATCAATTATTTATGTTCTGCATGCATCACTGCATTGATTTAAACCGATTGGCAATTTATGCAAGTTGTTAGTAAAGAGAAAAAGATTTTTTCTTGCAAAACAATATTTTTTATCAACTTTACTTTAAAAAACTGAAAATAAACAAACTTAAATTCAAGAATCGGCTGCCAAAAATTTCTTATAAAAATTACTTTTAATTTCAAAAAAAAACTTTAAACGGATGAAAATTGAAAGCTCTAGAAATTTTTAAACAGTAAATTCCTGAAAAATCTCACTGTGCGGTAGTGTAATTGTTATTTATCCGAAACTTTTTTTTTAATGACCAGGAATTTTTTTCAGCAATGTTAGTGGCTACCCTGATAGAGCTAATCACAGTTAGACTAATAACATATGAGACATGAATTTCATATATAATTTCATAGAAAATACCATGGGTGGTTTCTATATGGAAATAATTCCATGTGAAAATATTTATGGAAATTATTCCATGTGAAAATATTTATGGAAATATTTCCATAAATATAGTTTTTTGCTTGGATATAATTAATTTCACTGTAAAGTATTCAGATTTGACTGAAAATTAGTAAATCTATTGATGGACGACTTCAAATTACATATGGAATTCCACGTAAATTCCATATGGAATTCCACGTAAATTCCATATGGAATTCCACGTAAATTCCATATAGAATTCCACGTAAATTCCATATGGAATTCCACGTCAATTCCATATACAATTCTACTAAATGCCGCATGAAATTCCACGTTAATTCCATATGGAATTCTACTTTTATTCCATATGAAATTCCATTGGAATCCTTCATAGAAGTCCCACGTATGAAATGCATATAAAACTACCATTTGAAATTTGTATATGGATTTCCTTATGAATTCTGTTTGAAATGCCATTTTATAAGGAATTCCATTGGAACTTCGTATGCAATCTCATGGTGAAAGTTCACAATGAATTCCATGTGGCATTCCATTTTAAAAGAAGTTTCATTATTATCCGATATAGAAATTCTTTATGGAATACTACATTGAAATTCCATATAAAATTACCATATGAAATTTCGTTATAGAATCCCACATTAAAGGCCCAAATAATAGAATTCCATATAAAACCACCGTATGGAATGGAATGTGAAATTCTATGTAGAATGGAATATAGAATTCAATGTGGATTTCTGTAAAGAATGGAAATTTATAAAGAATTCCACATGGAATTCTTTATGGATAGAATTTCGTAAATAAATCCGTGTGGAATTCTAAATGGAATGCAATTTTATTAGAAATTCCATGTGGAATTATATATGGATAGAATTTTATTACTATTTTATTAAGCATACCATGTGGAATTCTACATGGATAGAATTTTATTATTATTTTATTAAAAATACCATGTGGAATCCTATATGGAATGGAATTTTATTAAGAATTCCATGTAGAATTCTATATAGAATGGAATTTTATTAATAAAACCATTGGAATTGTATATGGATAGAATTTCGTAAAGAAATTCCTGTGGAATTCTACATCAAATGGAATTTTATTAAGAATTTTATATGGAATGGAATTTTATTAAGAATTCTATATGGAATGGAATTTTATTAGGAATTCAATGTGGAATTCTATATGGGATCGAATTTTATTAAGAATTTCATGTGGAATTCTTAATGGAATGGAGTTTTATAAAAATTCTACATGCAATGAATTTTAATAGAGAATTCCATGTAGAATTCTACATGGAAAAGAATCTTATAAAGAATACTATATGGAATGTAGTGCATGGAATGGAATTCTATATGAAGTAGAATTCTATATGGAATGGAATTTTATAAGAAATTCCATGTGTTCACCCCCTTTCGTTACTTAAATTTGTCTAATACACATCTACAAACTAATGTAAAATTAAATTACAATTTTTTTGAATTATTCAAATAAAAAAAATATTCTATTTTAACGATAGCAAAACTTTTTAATACAAAACAAGCACAATAAATCGAAATGAAAAGAGATACAATATCGCATTGTTGCATTACCAAATAATCATTCGTGGAATATGGATTTCCATGTTGAATATCGATTTCCGTGTTGAATATGGATTTCCGTGTGGTATATGGATTTCCACGTGTAACATGGATTTCCATGTTGAATATGGATTTCCGCGTGGAATATGGATTTCCACGTTGAATGTGGATTTCCACATGTAACATGGATTTCCATGTTGAATATGGATTTGCGTCTGGAACATAAATTTCCATATTGAATATGGATTCCCGTGTGGAATATGGATTTCCATGTTGAATATGGATTCCCGTGTGCCACATGGATTTTCATGTGGTATACGGATATCCTTATGCAATATAGATTTACACTGGAATATGAATTTCCGCGTGGAATATGGATTTCCACTTCTAACGTGTATTTCCATGTTGAATACGGATTTTCACATTGAATATGGATTTCCACATGTAACATGGATGTCCATGTTGAATATGGATTTGCGTGTGGAACATGAATTTCCATATTGAATATGGAATCCGTGTGGAATATGAATTTCCATGTTGAATATGGATTCCCGTGTGCAATATTGATTTCCGTGTGGAATAAAGATTTCCAGGTTGAAAATGGATTTCCTTGATGAATGTGGATTTCCTTGTCGAATGTGGATTTCCATGGGGAATATGGATTTCCGTGTGGTATTCGGACTTCCATGCGGAATATGGATTTACACTGGAATATGAATTTGCACTGGAAAATGGATTTCCATATTCATTTTCCACATATAAGTTTGGTTGAAATACGATTTAAATACAAAATTTGCACATGGAATTTCTATGGAAAGCAATTTTCATCTGCAATTTGATATGGAAGTTTGAGTGAATTTTTCCTTTAGAATTGCATTTTAGAAACATTTTCCATATAGAATTTCCACAAGGAATTGTTTATGTACTTATCCATTTAGGATTTCCACATAGAATCGTGTTTTAAATAGGATTACATTAAAAACTGAAAATAAACAAACTTACATTCAAAAATCGGCTCACAAAAATCTCTTATAAAAATTACCTTTTTTCAAAAAAAATTCAAACGGATGAAAATTGGAAGCTCTAGATATTTTTAAATAGTAAATTCCTGAGAAATCTCATTGTGCGGTAGTGTAACTGTTATTCATCTGAAACTATTTTTCAATGACCAGAAATTTTTTTCAGCAATGTTAGTGGTCACCCTGATGGAGCTAATCACAGTTGGTAATATATGAGACATGAATTTGATTCCATAGAAAATACCATTTGTGGTTTCCATGTGGAAATATTTCCATGTGAAAATATTTATGGAAATGTTTCCATAAATATAGTTTTTTACATGGATATTAATAATTTCACTGTAAAGTATTCAGGTTTGTCTGAAAATTAGTAAAACTATTGATGGACGACTTCACCCCCTTTCGTTACTTAAATTTGACTAATACACATCCACAAACTAATGTAAAATTAAATTAAAATTTTTTTAAATTATTCAAATCAAAAAAATGTTCTACCTTAACGATCGCAAAAGTTTTTAATACAAAACAAGCACAATAAATCAAGATGAAAAGAGATACAATATCGCATTGTTGCATTACTAAATAATCATTCGTGAACCACAGAGCGTCACAGTTTCCCGAATCAAACAATTCAATCCAGAAGGAATACAGTATTGATAGGAAGAATTTTGAAAAATATATATTGTGGAGCGAAAGAATGGTCGTACTTGTGTGTTATCATTCAATAATTCATTGTTCGACAATGGCTGGCCATTCTCTTTTACATGCATGCGCGATATCGGACGAAAATATGCATTCGTGCGGAGGACGGACGGTAAATCGGTCTTATCGATCGTAAAACGAGCGGCTCCATTTTCGACCCTCGTATTTGTATTATTTATCTTGTTATTACACAGTGGTAAAAATATGTGGGTACATATATACATTCAAAATACCCTATCTGCAAAAGCGAAGCTACGTTGCTTTACGAGTAACGATATAGTCGATAAAAAAATAGTACAATGGATTTAAAAGTCAGTAAAAAGCTTTTTATTCACATTTAAGTCAACGAAAAAAAATAATGCACTCCCACGGTATTGCACTACACTTATTGTTAAAATAATACTGAATTCTGCAACAACCTGCTGTAAAGTGTACGTTATTTACTGCCATAAAATGTTACCGCAGCTGCACTTTACTACAGTAGTTTCATTTAACAATCGGATGGAAAATAATTGTGATTTTAGTTTAACGTAAGATACTCTAAAGTTTTGTTTACTTACTTTACTCCGTTAAAAATTTAGCTTGAAATTTTACCACGCATGTAGAATCTTGAAAATTCTATATGAAAATTACCTGTAGAATTCCACATAGAATCCTATATGGAGATTTCTATTGAATTCCATGTAATATTTTATATAAACGTATAGAGATTTCTTTTGAATTCTGTATAATATTTTATATATATATACATACGGAGATTTTTTTGAATTCCATATAATATTTTATATAAACATATGGAGATCCTATGTAGAGTTTCATAAGGAATGCTAATTCATTGAAAATCCCATTGGAATCCCACATGGAAATCTTGTATGGATTTCCATATAAAACTGCAATATGATATTTCTGTATGGAATTCCACATTACATCTATATGAAGTTGTATTTTGTAAGGAAATCTATATAGACTCCAATGGAATTGATTTAATTTATTTATTTTATTTAATCTATTTTTATTTATTTTATTTATTCAATTTATTTAATTTCTTAAATTCCATATAGGGTTCCATATAAAATTCCATTAAAAAATTAAAAATAAAAATTCCATTTCGAGTTCCATTTGGAAATTCCATATCTTTTTCCTATGACAAAGATATGGATATTGGATAAATGGAAAATGGATAAATGGAAAAAGATATTTTCTATTTAGAATTTCATATGGAATTTTATATGGATGTATGATTCCAAATAAAATTCAAAAAATTCCACATACAAATTAAACTTTCATTTGGATTTCAATATATAAATTCCATTTGGAATTCCTTTGGAAATTTTATGGTCGATTCCATTTGCACTTGCCAACTTTTTTTTCCTATGACCATGATATAAATTTAGAAATTTCATTTTTAGAATTCCACATAAAAATACCATTCCACATAGATCCATATAGAAATTACATAAAGAAATCTTATATAGAAATGCTATGGGCGATTCCCAAATTTCTTTCATAATTCTACTCCATTCTAATATATTCCAAGTCAAAATTCTGTTTCGAGTTCTCTTGGAATTTCCGTTTGGAATTACATATGTAAATTCCATATGGTATTCCACATAAATTCCATATAAAATTTCACATAAATTCCGTATGGAATTCCACATAAATTCCACATGGAATTCCACGTAAATTCTATATGGAATTCCACTAAATTCCATATGGAATTCCACATAAATTCCATATAGAATTCCACATAAATTCAATATGGAATTACACTTAAATTCTATATGGAATTTCACGTAAATTCCATATGGAATTCCACGTAAAGTTTATATGGAATCCCACGTGGATTCCACGTAAATTCCATGCGAAATTCCACGAAAATTTCATATGGAATTTCACGTTAATTTCGTACGGAATTCCATTGGAATCCTTTATAGAAGTCCCACAAATGAAATGCATATAAAACTACCATTTGAAATTTGTATATGGATTTCCTTGTGAATTCTATGTGAAATGCCATTTTATAAGGAATTCCATTGGAACTTCGTACGTAATCTCAAGGTGAAAGTTCCAATTGAATTCCATGTGGCATGCCATTTTAAAGGAGTTTCATTACAATCCCATATAGAAATTCTTTATGGAATCCTACATTGAAATACCATATAAAACTACCGCATGAAATTTCCTTATAGAATCCCACATTAAAGTCCCGAATAATGGAATTCTATATAAAACCATCATATGGAATGGAATTTTATAAAAATTCCATTCCATTCTAAGTGGAATGGAATGTGAGATTCCATGTGGAATGGAATGTGGAATTTCATGTGGAATGGAATGTGAAATTCCATGTGGAATGGAATGTGAAATTCCATGTGGAATGGAATATAGAATTCCATGCGGATTTCTATATGGAATAAAATTTTATTAGAAATTCCATGTAAAATTATATATGGACAGAATTTCGTAAAGAAATCCAAATCCAAATTCTGTATGGAATGGAATTTTATTAAGAATTCTATATGAATAGAATTTCGTAAAGAAATCTGTGTGAAATTCTATATGGAATAGAATTTTGTTAAGAATTCCATGTGACTCTATACGGAACGAAATTTTATTAAGAATTTAATGTGGAATTCTATATGGAATGTAGTGTGTGGAATGGAATTTTATATGGAGTAGAATTCTGTATGAAATGGAATTCTATATTGATTGGAATTTTATAAGAAATTCCATGTGGAATATAATTTTTTAAAGAATTTCATATGGAATGGATTTTATCAAGAATTCCATGTGTAATTCGATATGGAATGCAATTTTATAAATAATGCCGGGTGGAATTCGATATGGGTTAGAAATTAATAAAGAATTCTATATATAATCGAATTTAATCAAGAATTCCATTTGGAATTCTATATGGAATTGAATTTTACAATTTATTTTATATGGAATGGAATTTTATAAATAATTTCATGTGGAATTGTATATGGAATGGAGTTTTATAAATAATTCTATGTGGAATTCTATATGAATAAAATTTCGAAATGAAATCCGTGTTGAATTCTATATGTAATAAAATTTTATTAAGAATTCTTTGTGGAATTCTTAATGGAATGAAATATTATAAAAAATTCTGCATGGAATAGATTTTTATAAAGAATTCCTTGTGTAATTCTATATTGAATGAAATTTTATCAAGAATTCCATGTGGAATTCGATATGGAATGAAATTTATTAATTATTCCAAATGGAATTTTATATGGGATAAAATTTTATAAAGAATTCTATATGGAATAGAATTTGATCAAGAATTAAATGTGGAATTCTATATGGAATGGAATTCATTAATAATTCCAGATGGAATTTTATATGGGTAAGAATTTAATAAAGAATTCTATATACAATCGAATTTAATCAAGAATTCCATTTGGAATTCTATATGGAATTGAATTTTGCAATTTATTTTATATGGAATGGAATTTTAGAAATAATTTCATGTGGAATTGTATATGGAATGGAGTTTTATAAATAATTCCATGTGGAATTCTATATGAATAAAATTTCGAAATGAAATCCGTGTTGAATTCTATATGTAATAAAATTTTATTAAGAATTCTTTGTGGAATTCTTAATGGAATGAAATATTATAAAAAATTCTGCATGGAATAGATTTTTATAAAGAATTCCTTGTGTAATTCTATATTGAATGAAATTTTATCAAGAATTCCATGTGGAATTCGATATGGAATGAAATTTATTAATCATTCCAAATGGAATTTTATATGGGATAAAATTTTATAGAGAATTCTATATGGGATGGAATTTGATCAAGAATTCAATGTGTAATTCTATATGGAACGGAATTTATTAATAATTCCAAATGGAATTTTATATGGGATAGAATTTTATAAAGAATTCTATATAGAATGGAATTTGATCAAGAATTCAATGTGGAATTCTATATGGAATTAAATTTTATAAAGTATTCTGTATGGAATGGAATTTTATAAAAAATTCCATGTAGAATTCTGTATGGAATTTCCATGCAGGTTACACAAAATTTTATTTAGCTGAAATTCTTTCTGAAATTAGTTTTGAAAAAAAATTTGAGTATGTGATTACTGGCGGTATCCATATATGAGGAAAATTGCACTGCTATACCCCGCGGAAACAACAATGCAAGTTTGCTAACGAATCATGTTACCGACGAGACTGGCACGAGGGATAATTGTTACATTACACAGCTACGAATTCAATTAGATCGAGTTATTGTCGAAACTAGTACATTCATGCAGAATTCCGCTTATTATGCACTGGAAGCGAAAAGTGCATATTATTAATAATAACTGGAGATATTAAATACCTCTTAGTTTCACGTAAAATTGATTTTGTGAATGATTTTAATGAAAAGCTTATAATTTTATGCAATTTATTTCGTGGAAATTTCGTGTAAGATTCAACATGTAATTGTATTTCCATTACATTTATGGAGATTTCTTAAGGAATAGAATATATATGTGGAGTTTCTGTAATAAAAATTCTGTATGGAATCCATGTGAATTGGGAGGAGTTTCATGTAGAATTCCATGTGGAAATTCCATGTAGAAGTTTTACTATAGAGTTTGAGTACACAATTTTCATTAAAGATTTCCTTATGATATTTCCATAGGAAAAATTTATAATCAATTCTATAATTCTATAGAGAATGGGATTTCCATACGAAATGCTTAATGGAATAGTATTTCCAGGTGAAATTTAATATGAAATTTTGTTAAAATTTTCCAAATAGAATGTTATTTGAAAGGAAATTTCCATTTGGAATATGGATTTCCAAGTCGAATTTGGATTTTCTTGTGGAATATGGATTCCCGTGTGGAATATGGATTTCCATGTGGTATATGGATTTCCACGTGTAACATGGATTTCCATGTTGAAAATAAATTTCCATGTTGAATATGGATTTCTGTGTGGAATATGTATTTCCACGTGTAACAAGGATTTCCATGTTGAATATGGATTTCCGTGTGGAATATGGATTTCCGTGTGGTAAATGGATTTCCACGTGCAACATGGATTTCCACGTTGAAAATGAATTTCCATGTTGAATATGGATTTCTGTGTGGAATATGTATTTCCACGTGTAACAAGGATTTCCATGTTGAATATGG
>JBAGKK010237223.1:8814-31755 GCA_037177015.1 Euceroptres primus | reverse complement strand
ATTTCCGTGTGGAATATGGATTTCCGTGTGGTAAATGACTTTCCACGTGTAACATGAATTTCCATGTGCGATATGGCTTTCCATGTTGAATATGTATTTCTGTGTGGAATATGGATTTCTGTGTGAAAGATGGATTTCCGTGTGGAATATGGATTTCCGTGTGGTATATGGATGTTTATGTTGAATATAAATTTCCATGTTGAATATGGATTTCCGTGTGGTAAATGGATTTCCGCGTGTAACATGAATTTCCATGTGGAATATAATTTCCATGTTGAATATGGATTTCCGTGTGGATTATGGATTTCTGTGTGGTATATGGATTTCCACGTGTAACATGAATTTCTATGTTGAATATGGATTTCCGCGTGGAGTATGTATTTCCACGTGTAACATGGATTTCCATGTTGAATATAAATTTCCAAGTTAAATATGGATTTCCGTTTGGAACATGGATTTCCACGTGTAACATGGATTTCCATGTTAAATATAGATTTCCGTGTGGGATATGGATTTCCACGGTAACATGGATTTCCATGTTGAATATGGATTTCCGTGTGGAATATGGATTTCCGTGTGGTAAATGACTTTCCACGTGTAACATGAATTTCCATGTGCGATATGGCTTTCCATGTTGAATATGTATTTCTGTGTGGAATATGGATTTCTTTGTGAAAGATGGATTTCCGTGTGGAATATGGATTTCCACTGTAACATGGATTTCCATGTTGAATATAGATTTCTGTGTGTAATATGTATTTCCACGTGTAACAAGGATTTCCATGTTGAATATGGATTTCCGTGTGGAATATGGATTTCCACGTGTAACATGGATTTCCATGTGGAGTATGGATTTACATGTTGAATATGGATTTCCGTGTGGAATATGGATTTCCGTGTGGTAAATGGATTTCCACGTGTAACATGAATTTCCATGTGGAATATGGATTTCCATGTTGAATATGGATTTCCGTGTGGTGAATGACTTTCCAGGTGTAACAAGAATTTCCATGTGCGATATGACTTTCCATGTTGAATATGGATTTCCGTGTGGAAGATGAATTTCCGTGTGGAATATGGATTTCCGTGTGGTATATAGATTTCCATGTTGAATATAAATTTCCATGTTGAATATGGATTTCCGTGTGGTATATGGATTTCCACGTGTAACACGAATTTCCATGTGGAATATAGGTTTCCATGTTGAATATGGATTTCTGTGTGGTATATGAATTTCCACGAGTAACATGAATTTCTATGTTGAATATGGATTTCCGCGTGGAATATGTATTTCCACGTGTAACATGGATTTCCATGTTGAATATAAATTTCCCAGTTAAATATGGATTTCCGTTTGGAACATGGATTTCCACGTGTAACATGGATTTCCACGTGTAACATGGATTTCCATGTTGAATATGGATTTTCATGTTGAATATGGATTTCTCTGTGGAAGATGGATTTCCGTGTGAAATATGGATTTCCGTGTGAAATATGTATTTCCACGTGTAACATGGATTTCTATGTTGAATATAAATTTCCAAGTTAAATATGGATTTCCGTGTGAAACATGGATTTCTATGTTGCATATGGATTTCCATTTTGAATATGGATTCCCGTGTGCAATATGGATTTCCGTGTAGAATATGGATTTCCATGTGGAATACGGATTTTCATGTTGATTATGGATGTCCGCGTGGAATATGGATTTCCTAGTTGAATGTGGATTTCCACTTTTAACATGGATTTCCATGTTGAATATGGATTTCCGTGTGGGACATGAATTTCCAAATTGTATATAGATTCCCGTATGGAATATGGATTTCCATGTAGAAAACGGATATCCTTGTGGAATATGGATATACACTGGAATATGGATTTCCATATTTATTTTCTACATAGATTTCTAGTGGATATAGAATTTTAATACGAAATTTGCACATGGAATTTCTATGTAAACGGATTTCAATCTGCAATTAAATATTGAAGTTTTAATGAATTTTTCCCTTAGAATTGTATTTGAAAAACGTTTTCCATATAAAGTTTCCACATGGAATTGTTCATGGAACAACTTATCCATTTAGGATTTCCACATGGAATCGTGATTCGAATAGGATTTTGATAAAAAATTTCCACATAGAATTTTATATGGGATAGGATTTCTATGTGGAACAGACGTAAGGAATTCTGTGAGTACCAGGTTTTCCATATGGATTTTCCACATAGAATTCTATTCAAAATAGAATTTCCATATAGAATTCTGAATATAACAATATTGCCATACTGAAATTCCACATGAAAATTCCATGGATTTTCCATGGAAATGGTTCCACAAACTTAGAATTCCCTTACTTAAAAATTATTTTTAATTTTTTAAAAATAATGCCTCTCGTATTTGTATTCAAGTATATGTATTAGACTAGTATAATTGTTATCGAATCACTTCAGTGTGAATTTTCCAATTTCGTCTCTGCTTCTGTGTTCGCGATTTTCTGCAGTTTCGCATCGCTCGTCGACAGCAGGAAATAATCATTTCCGCGTTGTCGCCGACTGCGTTCGAAACTCGATCTTCGTCTCGGGTCAAATTTACCCCATGCGAAACACGCAAAAAGAAAAGTGAATGAACCGCGGTGTTGGCAAATCGAATTTTTTTCTCCAGGAAGCGCAGACTTGCTAGGAAACAAGATGTTGCTCCAGTCGAGCTCAGATAATATTTTCAAGAAAAAGCTCCTTACGAAAAAAAGAAATTAAAAAATTCAGAAGAAAATTAATTTTAATCTAGTTTTGTACGTATAATTTGAAAATATGTTGCAGAAATATTTCTGCGATCGTTTAATTTCTTGAAAATATTTAAAGAAATTAAGTTTCTTTACATGTTCCTGTTGAAATTATGTCAGTAGTTCAAATCAATATGCGGTCAGACCGTAACAAGAAGTAGACAAGAATCCATAAAAAATATTCAGTAAATTATACATCTCATTATTAACAATAATTAATTGTTCATATTGAATTTATCTGAATTTTCCATATTTGGTTGGAGTTTCTTCGTAATTTCAGTGAAATTTCTGTGGAATGTCAGTAATTTCGAATAGAATCGATATGAAATCTTATTGCAGAAATTCCATGTAGCAATTTTAGAGAGAAATTACGTTTGGAATTCCATTTGGAATTCAACGTAGAAATACCATTCGATACAGAATTGCGTATGAAATTCCATACTGAAATTCAAAATGAAAATTCCATTTAAAAGTTTGTTTTGAAAATCACATATTTCATTCCTAGGAAAAAAATCCATTTACAAATTCCATTTAGAACTTCATATAAAATTTATTCATTTATTAATAAATTTTATAATTAATTAATTTAATATAGAATTCCATTAAAAAGTTCCAGTTAAAAAGCACATTTTTTTTCTAGGAAAAAAATCCAATTATAAATTCCATTTAGAATTTCACTTAGAATTATTAAAGAATTTCACATGGAATTTCAGAAATTTCACATACAAATTCAACTTTCATTTGGATTTCAATATAGAAATTCTATTTGAAATTCCTTTGGAAATTTTATGGGCAGTTTTATTTGCAATTTACAAATTTTTTTATGATGAAGATATAAATTTAGAAATTCTATTTAGAACTCCACGTAAAAAATTCCATTGTTTATTTACAAATTTTATTTTTACAAATTATTTTACAAATTTTTTAAAAATTTTAAATTTACAAATTTTTTTATGGATCTATGTGCATAAGATCCATAAAAAAATTCCATATAGTAATTTTGCAAAGAAATTGCGTTGAAATTCCGTAAGAAAATTCTAGTTTGAATTCCGTAAGAATATTCTAGTTGGAATTCCATAAGGAAGTTTTAGTTAGAATTCCATAAGGAGATTCTAGTTGAATTTCAACGTTGAAATACCATTCCGTACAGAATTTTATTTAAAATTCAATAAAGAAATTCAAAATAAAAATTCCATTTGGAAATCCCATGTTTTTTTCTTAGGAAAAAAATCCATTTACAAATTCTATTTAGAATTTCATAATGAAAATACGATTCTACATAGAGTTTCAGAAATTTCACGTACAAATTGAACTTCCATTTGGATTTCAATATAGCAATTCCATTTGGCATTCCTTTAGAAATTTTGTGGGCAATCTCATTTGCAATTTCCAAATTTTTTCTTATGATCAAGATATGAATTTAGAAATTTCATTTAGAACTGCGTATGAAAATATCATTCCACATAGATCCATATAGAAATTCCATTTGGAATTCCTTTAGTTTTATGGGCCATTTCGTTTGGCATTGCCAAACTTTTTTTTTATGATCAAGATATAAATCTAGAAATTCCATTTAGAATTCCACATAAAAATACCATTCCACATAAATCCGTATAAAAATTTTATAGAGAAATTATATAGGTGATTCTCAATTTTTTTCGTAAGAGAAATTGTACTTTATTCTATTATTTTTCAATTGGAAAATCTATACAAATTCCTTTGGAAATTTCGTTTAGAACTCCATTGAAAATTCCAGTTGGAATTCCATTAAAAATTCCAGTTGGAATTCCATTGAAAATTCCAGTTAGAATTCCATTGAAAATTCCAGTTGGAATTCCATTGAAAATTCTAGTTGGAATTCTATTAGAAATTTTGTTTCGAATTCCATTTAGAATTCTGTTGGAAATTTCGTTGGAAATTCCGTTTGGAATACTATTAGAAATTCTGTTTCCTATTCCCTTGGAAATTTCGTTTGGATTTCTATTGGAAATTCCGTTTGGGATTCATTTGGAATTCCATTAGAAAGTCCATTTAGAATTCAGTTTGGAATTTCATTGGAAATTCCGCTTGGAATTCCATTGGAAATTCCGATTGCAATTCCATTGGAAATTCCGATTGGAAATCCATTAAAAATTCCGTTTGGAATTACATTAGAATTTTCTTATGGAATTCCATGGAAAATTCTGCTTGAAACTTCCGTATATTTTTACCTAGGAGAATAGTCCGTTTTGTAAAATCGAATTCAAATCGACAATCGACACAGTGATCTTTATCGCTTTCGTTGCAAATTTATTGGTGCACAATGGCCACGCAGATATCTACATTAAACGGTACGAAAAGAGAAATAAATGGAGTGACCACACGTAGGCATGCGACAAGTACCAGCTAATGAATCGATTCAAAGCCAATGAGCAATGAATTATCCAAATTTATCGTGCCGTTTACGTCATTTGATATAAACAGGAATAAACCGAATTGAGTACGCAAAATATGATTAAAAATTTCCCAAATCGTGAAATTTCTAAATAATGTTGTAATTAATACATTTATTTGAATAATTTCCTTTTATATATATTGTATATTGGATATTAGATATGATGTATTGTGTATTTTATATTATATATTGTAAATTATGTATTGTACATAATATGTTATATATTGTATATAATTAATATTATATATAATATATATAATTGTATATAATTAATATTATATATAATATATATAATTTTATATAATATATTATATATTGTACATATGTTACATATTGAATATAATATATTATATATTGAATACACTCGTCGCTGTATCGAGGACCGGGCTCGGGGGTAGACGGTCCTTGATGCAATGATTTCGAGCGAGAAATCTTATGTCAACATTCAGGACCGCGTATATAGTCTCTGAACGTACAAAAATAAATGCGCAGAGAGTCGTGATGTAAACAACGTCTGGCGGCCCTGACTGCCCGAGCGATGGTGCCGTCACTGGACGCTCAGTGACGGGGAACAGAATCAGTGAAGCGTGAACGACCATGAAGGTGGTCCTCAATTCAGGGGCCTTCGATTCAGCGACGAGTGTATAATATTTTGTATATTATATATTTTATAGTTTGCATCAGTGTTGGGAAGTAACTCGTTACAAGTATCTAAGTTACTAAAAAAGATGAGTTACTTGTATCTTTTGCAGTAACTTAGTTACTTAAAAAAAAAGTAACTGTAACTTAACTTAGTTACTATTTTTGCAATAACTTGTAACTTTAATTTTATAGTTACATTTGAGTTATTTTGTATGTGATAAGATTACAAAAATCTCTTCTTAATAGTATCTCAGATACTATTAAGAATAATTTTATTTCTAATTTTATTAATTTTTAATTAATTTTAATTAATTAATTAATTTTTAATTTTATTTCTTCTAATTAATTAAAATTAATTAAAAATTAATAAAATTACAAAAATCTCTTCTTAATAGTAACTCAGATACTATTAAGAAGAATTTTATTTCTAATTTTATTAATTTTTAATTAATTTTTAATTTTATTTCAAATTAATATACTGTCGTTCACTTGCCAAAACGTATGGCGTACTTTTTATTTTAACTGATGCCTATCAGTTTAAAATTTTTTTTAATTAGAGGAATGGTACAATTTAAAGTAACTTTAAAAGGAACTTAAGTTACTTTCTCTAGTAACTGTAACTGTAACTAGTTTCTTTTTTAAAAAAGGAACTGTAACTGTAACTAGATACTTTTTATTGCAAAGTAACAAAACTGTTTCTAGATACTTTTAATAAAGTAATTTACCCAACACTGGTTTACATTATACATCATATATAATTTCTGATACATCTAATTAGCCTCAGTTATAAAATAGAATATATTAATTATATTTTATCATTAAATTAAAATTAATAATATTATAATTCACAATATTGTAAGTTATATATTTCATAATATATATTATATATTATAAATTATTCAGTTATATACATCATGTATAATTTCCGATGTATCCAATTAGTCTCAGTTATAAAATTTAAAATATTAATTATATTTTGTCATTGTATAATAAACAGATTGAAATTGTCAATATTTTAATGTAAAATATTTTATATTATATATTGTATATAATATAGTGTGTATTTTATATTATATATAATATATTGTATATTCTATATTATATATTTTATAGTTTATAAATATACATTATGTTTATACATTATGTATAATTTATACAATATGTATAATTCAGTTATAAAATATAGTATATCAATTATATTTTATCATTGTGTATTAAACGGATTAAAATTGTCAATATTATAATTCACAATATTGTAAGTTATATATTTCATAGTATATATTATATATTATAAGTTATTCAGTTATATACATCATGTATAATTTCCGATATATCCAATTAGTCTCAGTTATAAAATTTAAAATATTAATTATATTTTGTCATTGTATAATAAACAGATTGAAATTGTCAATATTTTAATGTAAAATATTTTATATTATATATTGTATATAATATAGTGTGTGTTTTATATTATATAAAATATATTGTATATTCTTTATTATATATTTTATAGTTTATATTATTCATCGTGTATAATTTCTGATATATCCGGTTAGCCTCAGTTATAAAATATAATATATTAATTATATTTTATCATTGTGTAATAAACGAATTCAAATGAGGAATCTTATAATGCACAATATTATATGTTATATATTGTATATTATATAGTTTATATAGTATTCTATATTTATTTATATTTATGTTTATTTATATTACACACACACACCCGAATTATATATATATATATATATATATATATATATATATATATATATATATACACACAGAATTCTGTATTCTTAAAGGTAATAAACATACATACATACATACATACATACATACATACATACAATATATAATTTTTTATGCATCTAATCAGTCTCAGTTATAAAATATAATATATTAATTATATTTTTATCATTTTTTAAAAATCAGATTAAAATTAGCTATATTATAATGCACAATATTGTTATATATTGTATATTGTATATTATATATAATATATTATATAGTTCGTATTAAACGTCATATATAATATCTGATGCATCCGATTAGTCGCAGTTATATTATATTTTGTCATTGTGTAATAAACATATTTATATTGTCAATAATATAATGCACAATATTGTATGTTATATTGTACATAGTGTATTGTATATAATATATTGTATATTGTACATACTATATTGTGTATTTTATATTATATGTAATATATTATATATTATATATCTTATAGTTTGTATTATACATCACATACCATTTCTGATACATCCAATTAGTTTCACTTATAAATTATATTTTATCATTATATAATAAACAGATTAGAATTGGCTCTACAACGTGAATGAAATCAATACAGACAGAAGTGGCTCGTTATAACTTATAAGTATCGATTCTTTGTGAAGGATAAGGGCTTCAGATAACAGCACCAATTAGAAGCGCGGGCTAGTCATTCGTCTGCAAATCTCTTATCCTGCGGGTTAATTTATTCGGGATTAAAGGATCGCGACTCGCTAGACAGACGTGGATCCTCCATATTTGAAAGAGAGTTTCAAGTCAGAGATCAAAATCAAAAGACAATTTTCCACCGTCGAGTGCCGATTCTAATTAATTCCAAATCCCCAACAAACTCAGCTTCCAATCCCACTTTCTTCCAACACAAAAAAACTCTTCTTTGCTCTCAAACTGTGGAAACTCGAGTATAATAATTAATCACATTTTATTGTCTCTGAAACTCTAAAATCTTATAATTATTATAATTGTCATTATAATTATTATATTACTATTATAATTGTTTCATATATCTTTTGTTTTAATTATTTTATTCTTAATCTTAATCCTTTATTTTTATCTTAATATTTTTCATCCTTCACCATTTTAATCTTTATTTTTAGTTAATTTTGTGGTAAAACCCATTTTTGGCTTATTTTAAAGTTGGCTTCAATATTCAAATGAATTTTCGTTTAAAAGTAGCCATAGACTATAAAAATCGACTTAGATTACAACTTCGACACCAACTGTGATATTAACCCAGTGGTTAAGGCACTCGACTCGAAATTCGCCATCCCGGGTTCGAGACTCGCTACCGGAACATTTTTTTTCTTCATTTTTCTTGTCCCTGCATCCTTTTCTCATCAACTAATTCTATTTATAATCGTTTTTAGTAATTTTTTATTTATTTTCCTTGATTTTTTTTTACTTTCGCTGTTGCTAAAAGTTCCGTAATCGAATCAGCTTAGGAGAAATTCGAAAATTCTCGGATTACTATAATCTGAATTAGGAAGTTGGACGCCTAATTCGAGGCGAGAGCCTCTTTTCGATGGTATCACCCTTGGGATCCGTGGAGCTTCATCCAACCTCCAGCGACGGCTTATCAGTTATCGGCTTACGCAAGAAGTTTTGATTTATGCAGTTATATATACCGGGGCAAAAAGAAACTTTTTAAAACGAGCACGCTCACAAGAACTTTCCCGTTTATGTAAAACTTTTTTCGCGAACGTTGCTTTTTCCCCGAGAACTTTAAGGGAGTTCCCCCTCCCCCCCCTCTCTCCCGCAAAGAACCATTTCGAGATGGTGTTGCTAAACCTACCTACGTTTTGGTAAATACGGCCAAGTCAGGTAATTTTAACCTGGTGTGAAAATATGCCAGCATTGGAAACTTTTGCCAGTTGAACTTTGAACCGTAGCTGTCGAGATGAAATTGCATATTTTTCCATATACTTCTGCCTCCGGCCATAATCCAAGCTCTCAGTTATGTCAGAGAATGAAAAACGTGATGTAAAACTGTAAATTTAAAGAAAAACATGCAAACAATTTTTTTGAGTAATTTGGTTCTGTAGTTAGAACAGTGGATTGATGAATTTTCGTGAAGGGTTCGAATCCTGTCACTGGTAAATTTTTTTGCGGGAATTTTTTAAAAGTATTTTTTACGGTGTTTTTAACTTTTTTATGCAAATAATATCTTATTTATATTATATTTAAGAAGTTTCTAAAATTTCTACATGAAAAAAGTAGAAATGCGTTGACAACTAGCGGAAAATTAGAAGGTAAAGATATTTATAATTTTTGGTCTTGTGGTTAAAGGGCTGGACTGATAAATTTTCTCACAAGGTTCAAATCCTGTCACTGGTAGTTTTTTTTCTGGCAAACTAAGAACTTTTATTATTTTTTAGTTCTTTTTAGAACATTTTGAACATGTTTTTATGTATATATCACGATTTCATTATTTATATTATATTTCGGATATTATTTAAACCTATTTTCACTTGAAAAAAGTTGAGATGAGTCGAAAACTTGCGAAAAATTTTTTTAAAAAGAGACTGAAATTTTTGGACCGGTGGTGAAAATGTTCTACTGATGAATTTTTGTTTGAGGTTCGAATCCTGTCAGTGATAGATTTTTTTCTCTGAAATTAGAGGCGTTTTATTTTTATTCCAACAATATTATTGTTGGAGTTTTATATTTTATTTTATTTTATATTTTATTTGAATTTTATATTATTTGAGTTCTTTTTTAAATTTCAACATATATCTGGATCACAATATTTACATTATGAAGAAATATTTACATTATTGAGGTTAATAACTGAGGTTATTTAATTTCTTATAATTAGAATAATTTTGGATAATATATTATATGAATGAGATATTAATAATTTCAAATTTGAATATTTCAATATGAAAGTTATTAAGCATGCTTGATAGTAACTAACAGGATTATGTGGAATTAATATTTGATTGTTCAGTCGTTTCCATATTCGATGGAAACTAGCGAAGGCTCCAATTTTGCAGTCCCTATTATACACTTGATGATATAATCAAACAAAATACATATTCACATTTGCAAGTTTAATAACTGGATGCTTACATTTATACCAGATTCTACGGAAATTGAAATTACTATTTTAAAACAGTTTTCATTTAATAGTCTTCATTATTTAATAAATACAGAACGTAAATTGCAAACACTTATTTTAATTTTAAATCTGCATCCTCTAATAATTTAGTGGGAAAAATATTCAATTTGATTAAATTAAATTATAATTAATGAGTTACAAAATTGGTTCAGCAGACCTGATTTCACGATTTATTAACCCCATGAAAATAATTTAAAACACTCTGGATTGTGAATTTGAAACAGAGAAGAAACAAAAAGAAAAAAAGTCGAAAAAAATTTTTATGAGGATTCGAACTTGGAACAAACAGTCAGTAGTTGAGCGCCTTAGCCACTGGACCGAAAAAGTAATATCGTGTGTCAGAGAAGAAAAAAATTTTTTAAATTGAAAAAAAATTTTTGTATGTGGTGATTCGAACTTCGAACGAACGGCCAGAAGTTGGGCGTCTTAACCATTGGACCGAAAAAGTAATATCAAGTGTCAAAGAAGGAAAAAAATTTTTAAAATAAAAAAAAATTTTTCGTGTGAGGATTCAAACTTGGAACGAACAGTCAGTAGTTGAGCGCCTATGCCACTGGACCGAAAAAGTAATATCCTGCGTCAGAGAAGAAGAAAAAATTTTTTAAACCGAAAAAAAATTTTTTGTGTCATGATTCGAACTTGGAACGAACGGCCAGAATTTGAGCGCCTTAGCCACTTGACCAAAAAGTAATATAATGTATAAAAGTATTCAATTAAAAGTTTGTGTTCCTAAAAAAAATAATTATGAACAGAAAACAATGATTATAATTAACTAATTAATTAATAATTCATTAACTGACAATTAACGTTATATATTTATTATAAATCGACGTAAAGAGGAATAATTTCTTAGTATTAAATTTCTTTGAAGATATCGCCATGTTAAATCCCTGAAACGGAATAACAAATCGCACTTAAAACGAGCGTAGATAGAGCAGTGCTGGAAAGCTGCGATTTTACAGGGTAAATTTGCAGAATGCACAGCTGAATACATTAATAGCAATCTCGATGCATTCGTATCCAGCTGACTTAATGGAACGTACGAAGAGAGTTAGAGATAGGATCGTGAAGAGACTTAGCGAATGGATTCGTGAGTGGTGGGGGGCAAGGGGGCAGGGGAGCGTACCGACTGATAGAATTCAATTCCACGGTCGATTATGCAGGCAGCCTCCTGGATTACGTATTACGCTCTACCGTTTTGCGTCGATGAACGGATTACATGGTATGTACGTACGACCAAATCGTCGGTCACTCTCGTCAGTCCATAACTCTTCTGAAAATTGATTTCGGTTATAATCAAATAATTTAAATTAGAGCCGGCGGCAACGCGTCTGTGAATTATTCAGAATGGTTGATAATCTACTAAACTAGCCCGTATGTGGGTACAGATATTTTGAAAATTTTAAAAATGGAGCGAAAAGCACTTTGGGTTGTTAGTTTTCGATGGAAAAGTGATAAAATGTGGAGAAAAAACTTGAAAAAAAAATTTCGGTGGTTGGATTTGAACCTCGAACGAGGAGTTGAAAGTCAAGCGAGGTAACCACGGAGCTAGTGCCTCAGAAGAAATATTGAAACATCGAGTTATGAGTTACATATGTTTGTATATGTCATTGAGGTCGGCGAATTTGAATATCGTGTCGAGATTTCGGAATTCAAAATGGCGGATCCAATATGTCGGTTTAAAATCGAAAAACAATGGGATTTTTGTAAAATTTGATATCTTCGAGGTCGCTCAATACATATTTTCTCTTTCTAAAAGGTAAATATTATATATTATGACTATTTTGTTGTTTAATTAAGTTTTTAATTAACTATGGATATTTATAGTAATCGGTAATATATTTAGTGATAACGTTAATTTATTCTCGATTTTAAATTTTTTCTTTTCTCTTAAATTAAGGCTCTTTGTTCGTGGAGATCTCTTTGAAGCAATATCTGCGGTATGCAGAAATCGCGGAATAAATTCATCCATACTTGACGCGTGCTTGAAACGTCGAATTGCGTCCTCTGTCAGCAGTTTTTTCGAGGAAGCATTGGAATTAGAAATTTCCTATTCGTAGTGAGTCAGCGACTTCACCAAAATCGAATTATTATATCTACTCGACTGCAAATCTTCGTTTGATTCCGTGCTATAAAGAAAATTCTTTATAACAAAAAACAAATAGTTTAAAAATATATCAAAAATACAAAAATAAGATAAAGTATGTCCAAATGTGTTTCTATCCTCATAAAAATAAATTTATCTTCCAAACTAAAAGAGAGCGCGCTAAAATAAATGAATAAAAAAATTCCTTCCCGAAGAATCGAACCCCGGTTCCCAGATTACCAGTCAAGTGCCTTAGCCACTAAGCTATTTCACAATCAGTATCAAATATTCAATCCAATTCGATTTTTTTATCTTCATGCCTCATTTTTACCCCAAAATCACTAAAAAAATAAAGATGGCTTCATAATCAGAAGCAGCGTCACGAATTATGCTTAATACTAGAAAAAAATATATAGAAAAATCTAAAATAAAATTGAAAATAAAGAAGAATGGAGAAGCTTTCCGGATCAGGAAGTCTTTCAAAGAGAGAATACGGTTCGCTTTGTGGAAAATACGCGATATAAAGGGAAGGTCGTAATTAAAAGAAAATATCAACCGGCTAGCCGCAAAGGTTTTAACAACGGCAAAGACGATACTTAGACATCAAAGGCAATACTTTCGAGTAGGGACTTAAGCTCCTTTGAGTCTCATGGAATTGGCCCATAATCCCCGCAATAAGAACCGTTAGAGTTTCTAAGAGTGTATAGAAGAAAATAATTCGGTCCAGTAGCGTAACAAACTAGTATTTGTTATCAATTAATCATCAGCTGGGAATAAATCGGTAACGTAAGGAGAAGGATTAACCCCCTTAAGAGAGGACAACCCTCTCTTGATAAATCACTCTTCTTTTCCCCGGTCGCGCCTTAACGGCCATTTATAATATCGGATTACGCTATCAGTCGAAGTCAACCTGCCTCGCTTATAAAATATACAGCGATGTCTACTTCTTCCTCGGCATGCACAAAAAATAATAAAGCAGAAAAAAATAAAAAATTCCATAAAAAATGGGTTGAAAAGTCGTAAAAATGGATTAAAACTGAGAGAAATGGTTTAAAATCAAAGAAAATGTGGAAAAAGAATTAAAAATAAGGTCCTAGAGTTAAAACTAGAGCAGAAATGTATAAAATTAGTTTAGAGGTGTCGTTTTTCCTTCGATGGTAAGATTGGTCCAGTGGTCAAGGCGTTGGACTATTGACCTCGCGTCCCAGGTTCGATTCTCGTCGCCTAAACATTTTTTTTTAAATTAAAAATTAATTTTCTGTTTCTCTGTTACTGTAAATACAATTTTGTTCCAAAATAAACTTAAAATAATAACTTTCAAAGGACAATATTTTTTTAAGTGGTACAATCGTTATTGATTGGTTAAAAAAGTTGGGGGTTTGTGGAATCGATTTGTCGATGAAGTAACATTATCGCGGATATTATCTCCTAAGTAAGTCTGCGGGTAATTCAGAACAATTTCGAGCTTAGTGGTTTCTGCTATTTGCACGGGAAATTGCACCTGCTGATGTCACATCCGTTGACTCTCTGTGAGGCATCCAATTGTTCGGGTCGATTCGCTACTTCGTCTCCATAATCCTGTCGAATTTCATCCTCGAAGGTACCCTCATCTTCGATTTTTCAGTCTAAAAAGTTTCCTGAAACAATTACAAGAAAAGCTATTTTTTGGAATATAGATTCACGACATTTTCCATCCCTAAAAGTTATTTAAATACATATTATTTGTATTAAAATTGTTTATTATATTTTAAATAAATATTTTAAGTATATATTATTTGTATTAAAATTGTTTATTATATTTTAAATAAATATTTTAAATATATACTATTTACTATACAACTTAAAATTGTTTATTATATTTTAGTATTTTACTAATTTTTCAAATGGTAGTTGTTTTAATTATTATTATAAATAGTTAAAAATTATTCTCAAAGTTATAATTTCAACAAAAGAGCTGAATACAATTTCTAAATACTTAAAAAAAATTTTCTTTGTTAAGAATTGAATCCAGGACGCAAAGTCAGCAGTCCAGAGCTCTGACCACTGGACCACGTTCTCCATGGGAATAAAAGTCTCCTTTAATCTAATTTCACACTATTTTGAACTATTTGTCAATTCGGAAATAGATTTTTAATTCTTTTTTTAATCTTTTGAACTTGCTTTTAATTTTAAACCTATTTTTAACATTTTGAATCAATTTTTTTAGGTCCTCTCTTGTAATCCACGACATTTTCCATCCCTAAAAATTATTTAAATACAAATTAATTGTATTCAAATTGTTTATTATATGTTAAATAAATATTTCAAATACATACAATTTTTATTAAGATTGTTTATTTTATTTTAGTATTTTACTAATTTTTCAAATTGTATTTGTTTTTATTATTACTATAATTAGTTAAAAATTATACTTAAGGTTATAATTTCAACAAAAGAGCTCAGTACAATTTCTAAATACTTCAAAAAAAATTTCTTCGCTGGGAATTGAAACCAGGACGCAAAGTTAGCAGTCCAGAGTCCTGAGCACTGGACCAAGTTCTTCATTGGAGGATAAAAATCTCCTTGAATCTGATTTTACATGTTTTATTACTATTTGTCAGTTCTGGATTAGACTCTTAATTCTTTTTTGACTCTTCTTGACTTACTTTTAATTTTAAACCTATTTTTAATATTTTAAATCAATTTTTTAAAGACCTCTTTTGCGATCCAGGACATTTTCCATCCCTGAAAGTTATTTAAATACATATTATTTGTATTAAAACTGTTTATTAAATTTTTAATAAATATTTTAAATACATATTATTTGTATTAAAATTGTTTATTATATTTTAGTATTTTACTAATTTTTCAAACTGTAGTTGTTTTGATTATTATTATAATTAGTTAAAAATTATTCTTAAATTTATAATTTCAACAAAAGAACTTAATATAATTTCTAAATACTTAAAAAAAAAATTTCTTTGCTGGGAATTGAACCCAAAACGCAAGTTCAGCAGTCCAGAGCCCTGACCACTGGACCAAGTTTTTCATGGGGGAATAAAAATCTCCTTCAATCTAATTTTACACGTTTTGGAACTATTTGTCAATTCAGGAATAGATTTTTAATCCTTTTTTTATTCTTTTAATTTGCTTTTAATTTGAAACCTATTTTTAACATTTTGAGTCAATTTTTTAGGACCTCTTTTGCGATCTAGTAGCTCTTTAATTTGAATATTTATTCAATAAATAAAATGAAATTAATAATTAATACCTTGCAAGTGTATTGGAAATTAAATTCTGAATTTATTTCCATTTAATTCAGAAGGAACTCAGTTGAATTTCTTGAAGGATTATCAATTGAAATCGTTTAATGGAGTTGCGGCTGAATCTTGATTGTGTGGTTCAAACCTAATGGACAATTTCGTACGTGTAGACCAATATCGGTTCCATAACCCTTAGCATCTTCGATTTCTGCAGACCGGACGTTTAACCATCAGTCAATAATCGATATAATACTCAAAGTACATCAGACATTTTTGATCAAGTGAATTTAAAATTTACTGAATTTATTAATCAAACTATAATTAAATAAAAATAATCAATAAAATTTATACAACATCAAATTATCAATAAAATCCCTCAAAAAATGCGATGAAGAACACTGTTTCAAAAATAATTTATAAAATTTGATTAAAACTGGCGATAAGTCTTAATCACTGAAATTGGACCAGTGGTCAGGGGACTAAACTGCTGACTTTATTTCTTTAGTTCGAATCCCACCGCCTACACGTTTTTTAAACATTTTTAAAATTTGCTTTAACTTTTTTTAGTAAAAATAAAATTTTTGGAATAGCTTTTAACAAATTAAGGTGTAAATAAATAAAATAATAAAATAAATAAAAATAAATATAATAAACATTATAATAAATATCAAAAATAATAAATAAATATTATAAATATTAAAAATAATAAATAAAAATAAATAAAATAAATAAAACCAATACTTTCTCATATAATGATGAGAGTGTAAAATTATTTTAAATATTATTTAATGAATATTTTAGCATATAATTAAAAAAATGTTGTGAGGTGCCGTTAAACTTTTTGCATTCGATTACACCATCAGTTCTCGGTCCATTATATCCTACGTCTACCATTTGGCTACGATTATTGTACTAGTTATAATAACTGAGAGTGCTCAGTCGTCTCCATTTTCCAGAGTCTGTGTGCGATCTCAGATAAATGGGAGATACGTTGTTCCTTTCACGTCACGACGAAACTTCGAAAGGTCCTTTTTCCAAGAGAGTGAATTCTCACATTTCTAACTTTCCATTTTTTAATTTAAAAAACATTTTATTGTACTATCTTACAATAATCTACTTGAATATAATTAAATCCACATTAAAAATCAGCAAGAATGAACCTCGCAAATAACCTAAATAAAAATAAAAAAAATATTTCGTTGCCGGGATTCGAACTCCGAATAAAATATCACCAGTTCAGAACCTTAACCACTGAACCAAATCACCAAGAAAAATCACAAACCTGCTCAAATTTATTTCTCATCAATAATCGACTATTTTTCCTTTCTTCAAGAGTCTATACTATCTTTTCCCTCCTAATGTATTGTTTTATTTATTTTTTCCAAAGTAATTTATTTTGTTGTCTCCCAGAGTACAATATTCTCACCAATATAAGTGCCTTGAGGTCACAGACTCTCTTTCAGTAAACTTTGGTTCGACTCTTCTTCTTCTTGGATTGGTGGAAGGCGGGAAATTGCACTGGTTGTTTACTGAGTCACCCCCCCCCCCCGCCCAACTCCTCACCCAGGACAAACCACCCCCCAAGGAATGAGACTCCGAAGGACCTTTACTTAAGATACCTTACCAAGCAAACTAACTGAAATGTGGTGGCCCTAGTAAGGAAATTATAAGGATGTACGCCTTACCACTTTTGCGAGAAGCTTTTAATTTAACTCCGCCAAACGTTATTGTCGTCCTACGTACCCTACACTATGGGGCAAATATTACTTCCGTTAAGTGTCTCGCAGTCCATTAGAACGAAGGTCTTTTTCCTCTGGAGGGTTTCACACACACGAGTCTAGTGGGAAAGATACGATAAGGTGAAAAATTGAAAAATAATACATAAGTTCCAAAGTTTGTCTTTTTAAGTCATTAAGAATTATTAAAAATAGAATATTTGTTCCAATTTCATTTAATAATAGAAAAAAAGCGTGTTGGAACGGACGTTAAACAACAAAAGTAGGAAAAATATATTCTAGATAAGTTTACACATTTCGGAAACACATTAGACCAGTGGTCAAGGCGCTGGAATGTTGAATTCTCAGCCCGGGTTCAAATCCTCCCACCTGTGGATTTTTTAATCAGTTTTTTGTTGTAAAGGAAAACTCAAGTAATTATAAAATTGTTATTTTATTATTATTTAAGTTACTAATGCAGAATTAATTTTTTTTCATTATACAATATTTGTAATTTTTTACACAAAAATTCGATTCGATGAGCCTTAAAGAAAAGAATTTGTCTGTCGGAAAATTGAAAAATAATACAAAAATTCAGAACTTGTTTTTTTTTAATTCTAAGAAATAGAATATTTTTTAAAATTTTATTTATAATATAAAAAATGTCCGTTAGACGACATAATTAATAAAAATTCGTGCTAAAGAAATGTCGAAAATTTTCGGATAAACATTAGACCAGTGGTCAAGGCGCTAGACTGTTGAATTCTCATCCACAGGATTCACCTGTGGATTTTTTAATCAATTTTTTGTTGTTAGGGAAATATCGTTATTATAAAATTGTTATTTTGTTATAATTTAAGTTACTAATGTAGAATTAATTATTTTTTTCATTAAAAAAAATTTCTAATTTTTTTTGCACAAAAATGCGTTTCGATGAGTCTTGAAAGAAAGGAGTTTGTCTGTTAAAAAATTGAAAAAAAAACCAAAATTTTTTTTAAAATTCTGAGCAATAACATATTTTTTAAAATTTTATTTGATAATATAAAAGGTGTCCCTTAAACGTCATAATTAATAAAAATTTGTGCTAAAGAAATATCGTAAATTTTCGGAAGAACATTAGACCAGTGATCAAGGCGCTGGGCTGTTGAATTCCTATCCACGGTTCGAATCCTCCAACCTGTGGGTTTTTTAAATTAGTTTTTTGTTGTTAAAAAACTCAAGTAATCACAAAATTGTTATTTTATTATTATTTAAGGTACTAATTCAAAATTAATTATTTTTTCATATTATGAAAGATTGGAATTTTTTTACACAAAAATGCGATTCGATGAGCCTTGAAGGAAAGGAGTTTGTCTGTTAGAAAATTGAAAAATAATACAAAAATTCAAAATTTGTTTTTTCTTTAATTCTGAGAAATAGAATGTTTTTTGAATTCTATTTAATAATCTAAAAAATATCCGTTAAACGACATAATTAATCAAAATTCGTGCTAAAGAAGTGTCGGAAATTTTCGGAAAAATATTAGACCATTGGTTAAGGCGCTGGTCTATTGAATTCTTATCTAGGGTTCGAATCCTCCCACCTGTGGATTTTTTAATTAATTTTTTGTTGCTAAGGGAACCTCAAGTTATTATAAAATTATTTTATTATTATTTAAGTTACTAATGCAGAATTAACTATTTTTTTCATTATAAAAGATTTGTAATTTTTTACACAAAAATGCGATTCGATGAGCCTTGAAAGAAAGGAGTTTGTCTGTTGGAAAATTGAAAAATAATACAAAAATTCAAAATTTATTTATTTTTTAATTCTGAGAAATAGAATATTTTTTCGAATTTTATTTAATAATATAAAAAGTGTCCGTTAAACGACATAATTAATGAAAATTCGTGCTAAAGAAGTGTCGGAAATTTTCGGAAAAACATTAGACCAATGGTCAAGGCGCTGGACTGCTGAATTCTCATCCTGGGTTCGAATCCTCCCAGCTGTGAATTTTTTAATCAATTTTTTGTTAAGGAAATCCCAATTTATTAAAAAATTATTTTATTATTATTGAAGTTACTAATGCAGAATTAATAATTTTTTCATTATAAAAGATTTTTAATTTTTTTACACAAAAAATACGATTTGATGAGCCTTAAAAGAAAGGAGTTTGTTAAAAAACTGAAAAATAATACAAAAATTCAAAATTTGTTTTTTTTTTTAATTCCGAGAAATAGAATATTTTTTCGAATTTTATTTAATAATATAAAAAGTGTCCGTTAAACGACATAATTAATAAAAATTCGTGCTAAAGAAGTGTCGGAAATTTTCGGAAAAACATTAGACCAATGGTCAAGGCGCTGGACTGCTGAATTCTCATCCTGGGTTCGAATCCTCCCAGCTGTGAATTTTTTAATCAATTTTTTGTTAAGGAAATCCCAATTTATTAAAAAATTATTTTATTATTATTTAGGTTACTAATGTAGAATTAATAACTTTTTCATTATAAAATATTTGTAATTCTTTTACACAAAAAATGCGATTTGATGAGCCTTAAAAGAAAGGAGTTTGTCTGTTAAAAAACTGAAAAATAATACAAAAATTCAAAATTTGTTTTTTTTTTAATTCTGAGAAATAGAATATTTTTTCGAATTTTATTTAATAATATAAAAAGTGTCCGTAAACGTCATAATTAATAAAAATTCGTGCTAAAGAAGTGTCGGAAATTTTCGGAAACACATTATACCAGTGATCAAGGGTTATACATTATACCTCTGATCCAGGGTTCGAATCCTTCCACCTGTGAATTTTTAATTCAATTTTTTTTTTAAAGAACATTCAAGTAATAATAAAGTTGTTAGTTTTTATTATTATTTAAGTTACTAGTACAAAATTAATTTCTTTTATTACAAAAGATTTTAACAAACTTTTTTGACACAAAAGCGATTCGATGTGTTTTTGAAGAAAGGAGTTTGTTGGTTGGAAAATTTGAATGCTGCGGGCATAAAGCCTCAGTTTCGAAGAAAGCGCAGCGCTTTCCGATTGAATGGTAAACTGAGACTCGTAAGCTTGTATTACCGCAGCAGACAATAATCCCCAGACTCCGTTTCACTACTGAAAGCCTTCGCTCATTAACTTCTACCGGAAAGCTAATTAAGCTGAGGAAGAAAATGGATATCGATCAAAGTCTCTTTCAAAATTGATACATAATTCTTTCATCGTCGAATTCTGAAAATTATACCAATTAAATAAGATGAGTATCATTTCTGTAAAATCAGGGACTAAAATATGATTTTTAATAGGTTTAATTGATATTTTGTCACGTCTAGTCGGCGGCCCGCAAAGGTAGATGTTTTTATAGTTGGCAGCCCGA
Organism: Euceroptres primus; assembly: GCA_037177015.1. NCBI lineage: Eukaryota > Metazoa > Arthropoda > Insecta > Hymenoptera > Figitidae > Euceroptres > Euceroptres primus. The sequence goes on along the minus strand of JBAGKK010237223.1, from coordinate 10,586 downwards.
TGTGATAACGTTTTTATAATCGGCGGCCCGAGGTAATAACGCATTTTTATTAGGCGGCCCGATTCATTATTATTTTTATAATCGGTAATCCTTGAAAGTATCATTACAATATCGGGCCGCCAGCTTTAAACACTTTAAAGTGTCGGGCCGCCGACTTAAAAGTTTATTTAGGCTCTAATTTTTAAAAAATTGATATAATATTGCTCCTTTTTATTTCTCAGATCCAGAAAAGGTCTTTTTTCGGAGTGGCGCCACGGTTTCCCGACATTGAAATCCGAATTGTTCTTTAAATGTTGTGAGCCAGCAGATTCAAAACTTGAGAGACGAGACGAAACTAATAACTTCTGCCTGGGGCGCATTGAGTTTAGCTCGCGCTCTTCCAAACATCTCTCTCCGGCACTTTCTCAGACATTCTGAAATTCGTTGTTCTCGACAGTCACAAAAGGCTTGCTGACTGTCTCGGATTTCTCTGTCAACTTCAGATACAATACTAATTATTTTAATTTATAAACAGATTTTATTATTTATGATTGTCCAGTTATATAAAAATAATAAAAGAGTAGAAAAAATCTTCGCCAGTTGGCGGCCCATGCTGATAACGTTCTAATAATTGGCGGCCCGATATAAAAATGGTATTTTAATCGGCGGCCCATTACAGTTAAGGATTTGTATCGGGCCACCGATGATTATAAAGTTACATAAAAATATTAGGATAAGTGAAAAAATCTAGGAAATTGGCGGTCCATGCTGATAATGTTCTGATAATTGGCGGCCCTTTAAAAAATCCAATATAAAAATGGTATTTTATCGGCGGCCCATTACAGTTACGGATTTGTATCGGGCCGTCGATGATTATAAAGTTACATAAAAATATCAAGATGGGTAAAAAACCTAGGAAATTGGCGGCCCATGCTGGTAACGTTCTAATAATTGGCGGCCCGATATGAAAATGGTACTTTAATCGGCGGCCCGTTACAGTTACAGATTTGTATCGGGCTGCCGATGATTATAAAGTTACATAAAAATATTAGGATAGGTAAAAATATCTAGGAAATTGGCGGTCCGTGCTGATAACGTTCTGATAATTGGCGGCCCTTTAAAAAATCCAATATAAAAAGAGTATTTTATCGGCGGCCCGTTACAGTTTTGGATTTGTATCGGGCCGCCGATGATTATAAAGTTACATAAAGATACCAAATGGGTAAAAAACCTAGGAAATTGGCGGCCCATGCTAGTAAAGTTCTTATAATTGGCGGCCTGATATAAAAATTGTATTTTAATCAGCGGCCCGTTACAGTTACGGATTTGTATCGGGCCGCCGATGATTATAAAGTTACATAAAAATATCAAGATGGATAAAAAACCTAGGAAATTGGCGGCCCGATATGAAAATAGTATTTTAATCCGCGGCCCGTTACAGTTACGGATTTGTATCGGGCCGCCGATGATTATAAAGTTACATAAAAATATGAAGATGGGTAAAAAACCTAGGAAATTGGCGGCCCGATATGAAAATAGTATTTTAATCGGCGACCCGTTACAGTTACGGATTTGTATCGGGCCGCCGATGATTATAAAGTTACATAGAAATATCAACATTAGAAAAACCTAGGAAATTGGCGGCCCATGCTGGTAACGTTCTAATAATTGGCGATCCGATATGAAAATGGTATTTTAATCGGCGGCCCGTTACAATTACGGATTTGTATCGGGCCGCCGATGATTATAAAGTTACATAAAAATATCAAAATGGGTAAAAAACCTAGGAAATT
>JBAGKK010237022.1:0-21501 GCA_037177015.1 Euceroptres primus | reverse complement strand
TATTTGGGAGAAACATTGAATACTGCATATCAATGTCACCACGTGACATCATTTACCATTTAATTATTTTGTTCTGAAGCGGATCATTTATCCTATTATCACAGCTTTTGTTTTCATATTTCTCATTCTGCTACAGATTAAAATGATAGGCATACGGGGGAAAAGTCAAAATACATATATTTTTTTAGATTCACGAACATACAAAAGAAATTTTAATGTATCCAAAACAAGAAAAATTTTGTCTATGACTTTTTCCCGAAGTGCTTGATTGATTCATCTATCCGCTGAACAAGATTTGATTTCAAAATTTTCTTTATGTAATTTACACTGTCTTTTTAAAGTTTCAAAATACGAAAGTTCAGAATCACTCTAGTTTCACGTCTACTCCATCGAATTCAAAGGCGTGAGAGGACTCTTTAATAAACTTTTTTGGATAGGCGTATGAATGCGGTAGCAGTTGTTAAAATTCGTACTTTAGTTTTCAATTACATCATTTCAGGGAAGTGATAAAATATTGTTTACTAATTTAGTGTTAAATATTATAAAGCAAAATAATATTATAAATCAATATAATTATTTAAATTTCTAATTATAACTAAGATTACAAATTAGTTTAAATGAAATGTTAAAGTGAGAAACTGATTTTAATTATGATGTTCATGATATAGCAGATGTTAAGGTCAATGTTTCAGTTTCTATACTTCCGCAAAGAACAATGAACCGCTTAATAGCAACGATTACACAGTCTGTTTAAGGCCTGGTTATTAATCCTGTGTTGGAACCTGCACACAACTGTCACTTTCTTGTATGCATAAGCAAGAATGTATTTTATCAGATTCCATGCACTTCAAGTTCATTTCTACGCAAAAGATTAATGGGTATATATATATATATATATATATATATATATATATATAATATTTTTATTTTCTACCTCCGTCTGACGGTTTTTCATACTTTAATTTTACATAAATGATGAAAATAATTTTGTTATTATGGAATCGTGGAAGATTTAATTCCAGTTGACAAAGAAATCTGAAAATAACAGTGAAGAACACAGAAACAAAAAATTACCTGCAATGTACAATTTATTTTTGGAGAAAAGTTTATTTTCGACGAATTATGATTTGCATTTATCCTATACTTGCACCATTTTTTACTGGAATTGTTTACATTTATGTTCTTATGCTCTTGAAATTTCATTATTCCATAGAAGTCCAACTTTCATTTTTTCAGAGCAAGTTAGGAAAGTGCATGGGACAAGAACCGTCCTAGTTTCAATTCAAAATATTCATCGATCATTTTGGTCTGTCTAGAGATTACAGCAGTTACGAAAGTGACGTTAAGATATTCCGTGCTATCAATGATGTTACACAATTATTCATAACTTGCAGATGATGGATATATTTAGATGTGATATTTATATGTTTTGTTATGTGATTTAATTAACCTTCATTATTATTCAGGGTTTTGAGTGAATTTTTTATGTTGTTTCTCAGATTTCTTATAGAATTAATCCCCCATCCTTAGCAAGTCTTGACACATTTTCAATCAGTATAATCAAATCTAATCGAATTATACATTTAAAAAAAGTCTTGAGGGGTTACCCCTACTTATAAGACCGGAAAAAGCGATTTCTTTTGTATTTTTTCTTTTTTTGAAAAAATGTGTGCATATTTTTTTTAATAAGTTTTTTTGTTAAATTATTTAAAGTATACATATTTAAAGACTGTTTCGTACAATTTTCATGAAAAAATAATTAATTATTAAAAAGTTATAGTCGATGCCAAGGAATGTCGTTTTAAAAAACATGTTTTTCGGTAAATGGTCTTATTTAGATTACATCATATAAAAAAAATATTTATGCTTAAAGTAAGATTTTTGTTACAGTGAACGACATTTCAGATTTAAAGATGAAATCATGATTGATCTCAGTACCTTTTATGTGAGAGAGTGTGAGTGTGTCCTCTCTCTTTATCTATTAATTTAGAAATAGGTTCTTCGAAATATTTTGGACATTCGGTGTATGAAGGGTTTCGACAGAATGAAGGGTTTCGAGGATTTTGTAACAAGAAAGGTGAATGCACGATGAACATATTCTGAATTTAACATTGCCTATTACCAATGTGCATGATGTGAATATAAATCGATATCTGATCATAATCTGGACTTACACAGCTCAAGTGACATCGACTGAACTATATCTTCGATCGCTCAATTTCACTTTCATTAAAGCATCTGTATATATCACTTTAATGATTTTTCTCTTGGTTTAATGAGCATGCAATTAAATTGTTTTATTCGATATCGGTCTGAATCGAATAAAAGTGCCAGGTCGGTGTGTGTGCTCTAATTGTCAGATTAAACATTATTGCACAACGTGTAAATTGAATCCGTTGAATCGATAAATCGACCTTCCCTCCAGCTGAAACCGGAATCAAGTTATGCTGATTTTCTGCCTTGAGAGAATTTTTCAGTTTATCCAAAAATTTTTTTATTTATATTTATAAATAAAAATATTGTATGCATAATTAATAATTAAATATTTAAATCTGTAACTTATATGACACAGTTTCAGATTATGACTTTTTTATAATGATTCAGTTTCAGGTTTCAGATATTTCAGATTATTCAGATTATGATTCTTAATTTCTTCAACTCCTATAGAATAATAATTATTTTTTTGTTTTAATTGTTTTAATTGCTTTTTTTTAATTAAATGTTTTAATTGCCAGGTCAATGTTTTGGAAATTTAATTTTAGTTTTATGAATAAGCCAGCAATTTTTTAGCTTTCTGGTTCAATATGTTACATAAATATTATTACGAAGAAACAGTTATAGGTTCAGATGAGAGGATGAATGCCCGGGACCATAAAAACAAACAGAAATAAAGAACGCCCTTGAGGTTTTTTTTGCCGAACAAAGAATTTGGATTATGTATTTCATTTAGAGGAACAGGTATTGAAACTTGAAACCCAAAGTCTCTTTCTCTCTTGCAGAAAATTTCGCATTCATCGTGTAAAGTAATATCAAGATTTTACGACTCATAATTAAAATCGCCAGTAAATCAGAACGTAATTTTCAGCTAACCTTGGATCCTGCTAACGCGAGAAAAGAAATTTCTCATTAACTTTGTTTCAAATTTGCAGCAGGTCGCGACGATGCAGTGTCGTCAGATTTGCTAATAAGCGATAGTGAAAATTTAGAGAAAATAAATTTTTGGTTACTTTTAAGAATATATATATATATATATATATATATATATATATATATGTGTATATATGTATATAACGAAATGCGTTTTGCATTCATACTGCATATGAGTTCAAAATTCACACTGAACATTTTTTGGAATGAAATGAACGTCTTGTTAAACGTAAAATTGAGAGTTTGATTTGTGAATCCGAGCAAGAGAATAACCGAGTAAAGATAGTCCTTTGAAGGATATTAATATTTAAAAATCCGAATTAAAAAAAATGTAATCTTATAGTTAGCCTTGGAAAGGCGAGAGGTAAACCTGTAACAAAATGGGTGGGCTGGATAAGAGGTCTGAATAATTGACGTCAATTGGATTTCTCGACTTGCGATTTAAGTGAAAATGGACTCACGAATGTCTTGCTAATTCAATATGATGTTAGTAATCTGGCAATACTTGCATTATTAGTGTAATTTTACTAAAGAGCTGCTGTTTCTTATTAATTTGATTACTTGTACCAAAAATAATAATGAGCTACTTTTGACTTGCATCACATGTAAAAGTGACATTTCTGGACAGACTTCGTATTTCATGTGCATATATATATAAAACATAACTACTCGATTTATGATCGGCGCTCAACGTATGATTTTCGGTCTTGCCAGACACAGGTAGCAGGCTAATGAACAATCGGATTGCGAAAAGAGGCCCAACTTAAGGAGTGTATGTGGCGGGTGGGTCCAACGTAAACCGATCAGCCCCCCAAGCCTTTCGGCATAGTTTTTAAGTGCGAACGTAAATGACCCACTTTTTACCGGACCCGTGGGCCCTTGTTCTTTTTTCGGGAGGGGCCAGTATAGGAGGGAGTTGCCCCTCTTGTGCTAAATGTCAGCATAAAAGCAAGAGTGTTGGAACAGTAGATTACAGTCTCACAACCCTTGCTTCTTTACTTAACACTTCATCAGGTTAGATACCTAAATAATGTTCCGAAAAATAATTTGTTTGACTTTTCAGTGATATTTTTAAGTCATTTTTTTAATCAACGAGGCAAAGAAGTGTGGATGGCAGTAACAGTGATCATGACCTTTTTTAAAATTATTTTGTGATTAACATAGCTAAACAGTGCTTTACATATTAAATGAGAATTACATGTGAAATAGTTGATATCTTTCACATGATATGAAAGAGGATTTTATAGCGAATTTATTTCAAATAAGGCAGATTCTATGTCATAGAAACAATGTGAGTTCAAGAAGAACCAAAAAAAAAAAAAAATTTTAAATGACCTGCAAAAAAATCAAGTCCTTGATTGGGTTCAAAATGAATTTGATATTAGTTTATATTGATTCGTTTTACAGTTCATTTTTTTACCAAGTCAGGGACTTATGATATTCATTTTTTTTTTGTTGAGGATCATTTTGAAGTTTTTATAGTTCATTTTGAACTCGTTTTTTAAAAACAATTTGTTCTTGTTAAGGAATATATTTCGTAAAATTTTATGGTGACTAAACAATTTTTAAACAATTTGTACTTGTTAAGGAATATATTTCGTAAAATTTTATGGTGACTAAACCATTTTTCTGTCAACGAGAAATTTTTTTCATAAAGCATAATTCTTTAACTTTTTTTCGAAAACAATGCAAGATTTACAAAAATGCAAAAGCTCTCTAAAAAATACCTTTTACGTTTCTTTGATATCACGAAGCGTTGACAAAAAACACATCCTAATTTTTTTTACCAATAAAGCTTAAGGATGTTCACTTCTTATCATACTTCAAATTTTCTTGAAATAGTTTGTAATCTTTGAAATAGTTTGTAAAATCGTCGAAATTAACTGCACTTTTAAATATAACAAATTTTAAAATAAACATCTAATTGCAATCTATAAGAAATAGTTTAATCCGTAATTGTTTATAACATTAGTTATTTGAGATTTTATATTTTTCTTTCGCTTTAGAAGGAAATTGTAATTTTGATTCAATCTTCATTATTGATAGCTTATTTTGATCTATAAAATATAATCTACAATTCTATTTGGTTTATTCTCACTAAAACACAGTTCAATTTGCACAAAATAAATTTTTAATTAATTAATATTTTTTATAACTAGCTATCTATCTAACAAGCTTATTTTTAATCAAATTCACCCAAATAAAATTTTAGATAATATTTCAAAGAACAAAATACACTATCAATTATGAAGATTTAATTTTAATTTAATACAATTTTTTTTAAAGCAAAAGAAAATCTCAAATAATTAATATTAAATAAATAAATATAGATTGAACTTTTTTTCCATATTGCACTTTGATTTCTCTTTAAAAATTTTTTATATTTAAAGCTATATTCTACTTTCTCGGCCGAAAATTTTTCCGATTTTCGGTTATTTTTTTATGATAAAGTAAATAAACTATTATGTCAAAAGTTTTTTATACATGTTATTTAATTCTTGAATTACAAAAATATTTATTATATCAATTTTTTAAATACATTTTGGTGGGGTTATCCGCAGCTCCTTATAACGCCTTGAAAAATACATGGATCGTTTGGGGTCAGGATTGAGGTCCACTGAAATCTCAGAAAAAAATTAAAGTAGATTTTGAATTTGTATGAGTATAACTATAGCATGAACCAGAATGAAAAATTTTTGAGCAAATATTTTTGAAATGGCGGATTTTGAAAGTTGAAAATACCGAAAAAGCCACTTTTTGCCTCTGTCATTCATGGACAAAAATGGTAAATATGAACCAATCATCCTAATTCTAGTTCATGCTGTAGCAGCTAACGTGCAGAAGAATATATTTAAATTTTGTAATAATTAGTCAAATATTTTTTTCTATAATGTCCACAGTACGAAAAAATGTCGTTTCGAGAATACTCGTTTAAAGTCACTATAAAGACCTGTAACTTCTAAAATATATTGAATTTTGTTCACAAATTTTGACACCATATTCTCGATGGTGTATACTTTCGAATTAAGCAAGAAAAAAAACGATTTTTTGAAGTTGGAAAAATAGAATATAACCTTAACATTATGAATTGTGACATGTTGTTTATTTTACAACTAAGTAGATCTTAAGAAATATACCCCATAGCCAATGAAATATTATCAACGATTTCTTAACATTATGGTTATTTTTTTCAATTTCTTAATTTCTAAACAAATTTTAAAAATTTGTGGTGCGATGAGGGGTGAATATCCTTAATATTTTCATTGGATAAAAAAAATATAGAGATTTAAAGAAAAATTTGTTTTGTTTTTTGAAAACTAGCGTTCAAAATTCAAATGCTTCTAACTTCGTGAACGAAAATATACTATTTCTTAAACTGTATAAATATGTGAAACCTTAATTTTTCTAAAATACGACATAATTCGTCGATGAAAGATTCTGCAACTTTAATGTAGAATCTGCCTGATTTGTAATGGATTTGGTGTAAAAACCGCATAGTAATGTTTACAATTTCTGCTCTTATGTATATTAAATTAATTCCATAAACAAAAATTCGTTTTAAAATACTTTTAACGACAATTTTTTAAAACGTTTTATTCCTTTAATAAATTATATAACAATCAGTTCACGGGATTAATAAATTAACACCTTCAATACCTTTGAACATTTACGCTTAAAGAAAAAGCGACCTTGATCGTTCGATTAACGAGATGGTATCAAAAGTAAAAGTGGTATTATTAAAGGGGGCGCGGTCCCAAAATATATATCCATTTATTGCTCGACTTTTTCGAAAGTTAATTAGAAAAATCGAAGCTTGTGTGGAATATAATTTGTAAAAACGCTTTTTTTGTTTCAAATAATATTTACAATCTATTCGAAGAAATCTTAAATAAATTAGGCCGCTTGATTAATATGATTTTCAGAACCGCTTTTTATTGTCTCATTATTTAATATTTGAAAAATTATCTTTCTCACCTTATAGTATAAAATATGTATCAGAATTTATTTTTTTTCCTTGTGTGATTGAAGCAGAATCTGACTGAAGCAGATTTAATAATGTAATATGGGCAAGATAATTTTTAAACAATTAAATAATTTTATTAAATTAAATAATTAAATAATAAAATTTATGTGACTTAATTAAATAATAAAAACCAGTAAAAAATTCGTACCCGCGATTACTAATATTATTTTATTATAATGTGTATTTATAGGATGAGGCTCTTCGTCGTATTGGCAGCTTTGCTGCACGTCGCCTTCGGAGGTTTTTCGATTTCTATGCCCTACCCGAATCCAGCAGGAGTTACCTACGTTAGTGGCTACCAAGGACATGGTGCACCATTGACCTATGGATCTGGTGCTCCTTTTGTCCAACATCCAGCCCCTCTGCAGTATGGTGCCCAACTTCAGTACGCAGCTCATGCAGCAATTCCAGCAAAAGTAGAAGCACATCACATTGGTTACGCATCTGCTCAGGTTCCAGCTGTTGCTGCAGTTCCTTTCGTCAAACATGTACCAACGGTTTCTCAAGTTCCTGTCACTCGCTATGAAGCTCATCCTGCTGTCATCGAAAAGCAAGTTGATGTTGCTAAACCTGCCGTCTCCACTCGTAAATTTGAAGTAATATTTTCAATTTCAGGTTGCTTTTATACACAGAAAAAACTGAAGTTTCTATTAGAACCGATTCTTGGGTTCCAAGGGAACAACAGCGGAAAGTAAACATTAGGGATCTATCAGTTTTTTCAGTGGAATTTTAGAATATTATTTATATTTCGTATTATATCATGAATGTCATTTATAGGTGCGTCGCCCAGCTATTCAGAAACAATTCTACGATATCGAAGAACGCGTCATTGTTCGTCCAGCAGGATCAGCTTTGGTCGAATTAGATGAGCCTTCTTCGAAATTGCAAAGAGGTCCCACTGTTGTGCAACCTTTGCAAGAAGCTGGTTTACCTGTTGCTCATCACTCATATGCTCACGCTACTGCAGGTGCACACACTGCATTTGCACCAAGCAATATTCCCGTCGTTGCCCATGCTCCTGTCCATTTAACCATAGCACCAGTTCTTTCCCATGCACCAATTCAAGGAGCACCTGCACCTATTTTCGTTCCCTCTTCCACTCCGGCACCTTCAGTCGTTTCTTCAACTCCCTCAAACCTTGAGCAGGAATCTGTTGTTGTGGAAAATGAAGAATTTCGTAATGCACAATTCCGCACTTCTCAACATTTTGGTGCTCGATTGAATGCTCTTCAACAACAAGATGCGCAGATTAACCAAGTTCAACTCCGTGACAATCAAGCTCGCAACAACCAGATTGAAACTGCTCATTCGCAATTCCAGCAAGCACAAATCAGAGACGCGATTGCCTTTAGACAACACCAAGAACAACAACAACAACAGTTTGACAGCCTTTTGCAAAATGCACGCTCTGCTCAGGTTATTTTTTGACATTACCTTCATATCTTTAGGATTACTACTTCAAATCTTACGTCTACATTTTAGAACAAGTTTCAATTGAAAGAAATGACTAAATGTGTTTAGGTTCAACATTTTCAATATATTTTTTTTACACTTTTGTTCTTATTTCAAGGACGATGCCAAAATAACTTCAGAGCCTCAGGTAATTGCTCGATCCAATGGAGTATCGCAAGTAGAAGTTACCAGATTTGGTTCAGAATCATCGACTGTTGTTCCAAGTGTGCGTAATAGTCCAGAAGAGAGCATTTCTAACCAAAATAAACTCATCGAACTTCTCACTGCTCGCGGTGGAGTAACTGAAGTAGGATATAAATTATTTAAAATAAGTATTTCAAATATTATTTTTAAATATGCCTTCCTTCCGATTTTAAGTTATAAAACCATACTTTCTATTCAAACCAATAGAAGAAAGTCATCATTCTTTCAGGCACTGAAAAAAAAAGAATTCTTTAGATCCAAAGAACTGCATTGGATCACTGTAATAACAAATATTATTTTGGTTCTTAAAGAAAATTTATTTTTCATCCGCAGGTTGGATTCAGTCGCGAAGGATCAGCTTCTCAAGTAGGAGATGCCGGTAATGTTCGTGCTCGCGTAATTTCTGCCACACCTGCTCCTGATAATGCTGAGCCAACTGGTGAACGGGTATCAACTCGTCGTGTCGTTGTGAGCCGACCTATCGAGACACTTCAAGAATACGACGTCGTGGAGCCAGCCACAAAATATGAACGAGTTTCATATCAACAACCCACTCTCATCAAGACTGCTCACTTAGATCACGTACAAGTTCATGGCTCCGTTCCAGTCGTAGGAAAAGCTTTCACACCAACCGTAGCTGAAACTGCTGTACCTGTTTTCCAAAAAACAATCTCTCCCGCGTACCAATACTACTGAAGAACTGAAGAAAAAACCAATAAGAAAGCAATTTTTATCTATTAAATCTGATGAGCAAATACAAATTTGTACATATACCCTAACTGATAAAGTACATTGTAATATTGTATGGTTAATTCTAAAATGTATACTTCAATTATAAAAATCAGCAAATTTCAGCAAAATGTATACTTCAATTATAAAAATCAGCAAAGTTCACAGTATGCGCCGACAATGTTACCTAAGATCATGTACTGACAATAATTTTCAATGTGATGTTAAAATAAAATTTTATAAAAGAATTTTTACCTTAACTATTGGTGTACGGTTTAATTTTTCGTGAAGCCAATCGTCAACTTTTATAATCTATATAATGGTGTTATATTTTTACACTTCGTATTTTACAGGATTAAATTAATTTTTTTTGCATCAAAATAAGTTGTAAGCATGAAATCATTAATTAATGTTGCTCTTGAGTGTTCTCCTTTAGTATTCCTTATAAGTAGCATCATATATAAAAATAAGGTAATTCATATTTTACTCTTGTAATCTAGATTACATAAAAAAGTTTCATAAAAATTCGAGTGTCAACCAATTTTGGTAAAATGCAACTTTTAAATGTCAATATAGACAAAAAACGTTCACCTGTATGATCAAACGGCCATAATTAAATGAAGACATGAGAATGACAACTCGGTAAAGACCATTTGAAGTTGGTCCCTAAATTAGGTTATTTTAACTATTACTTGGGGGGGCGAACTTCAAATGGTCTTTAACGAGTTGTTATTCTCATGTCTTCAAATGTATTATTCCATTTCTTAATTGAAAATAAAAATGTTGATATATTAAAACTATCGGGGCTGTTCAAAAATTACATATAAAAAAGTTTTCCGGAAATTTCAACCCCTCCTCGATGTAATGCTTTTTCTAGTTTTTCCCTATCTTTTCTCCCTTGAGCAGTAATTTTTAAATATTCCCAAATCCATATACCTAAATCCACTTCATAGAAAAAAAAGTATAAACGTCATTAGAAACTATAATTTAAAGAGAACAATTTATTAAAATCATCATTTTTGCAAGTTTTACAAATTTTCCAAATGCAACCTTATGTTTGTATATATTTTATATAATATATAGAATAATGAAAAACCTAATTCTTTACAAGAAGAATACCTTAATGTTGATAAGCTTTATGTTCCTAAAAGGAACATAAGTTTAACTATTTCCTATTAAAGGAAATAGTTAAAGAATATAGTTTTAATTAAGATTTCTACAATAGCTGATGGCTTGCTATATTTCATGGTTCTAAGAGTATAGTTTTTGGCAGTTTGGGACATAAACTCACTTCTGGAATTTTGATACATATTTTACTTAATCCATCTCACTTTCCTCTTCCGGCTTTTGTGACTGTCGTTGGCAAGGATAACCACTCAAATGCCAGTTCATGTTTTCTGAAGGTTGCAACATTGACCCGAATACTGAATCCACTCTCCCACCACTTTCAATTTTATAAAGTTGAAAGTATTAAGAGAGGAAGTTACTTTGGTATTATTTTTTATTTTTATTCTTTGATTTGAATTAAAAGCTCAAAAGTGTAACAATTTTTTGTTTCTTTTCTTTTCTTTTGGGTTCTTAGGACCTTTTGTGTTTACATCCTTCATTTACATGTATTATTTCGGTACTATGTAACAATTGAGTAATTATGTAGTTATAATTTTATTATAAAAAATATAGGATAAACGCTCTAATTCTTGACACCTTAACCGAATTATTGGCACGCCAAAAACCGAAGTGAATTTATTTAAGTTTGGATCAATATTTGACTGCACTGGATAACTAATATTATACGTAAAAATGATGGTAGAGTTAAATTAATTAAACCAAAACAAGCTAAACAACCGTATTATCTAATAAATTAGAGAAAGGTGCCAACAATTGGTTAGGGGGGTGTGAACAATTGGTGCTCTTACCTATTTATATAAAACATAAATTATTACAAAAAAGAAGTTATATGGGTGATTCTCCATAGGGAGGGCACTTTTGTGTCCAAGAGATAAATTATTTAAAATATTGGTAATATCAATATGAGACTTGATAAAAATCTTCATTTTAGAACTTTATAACATGATTTGCGATAAAAAACTGATTTATAAAATCATAAACCAGGATAAAATAACATGAAATACCCGAAAAACGGTTTTGGAGAATGTCCACAAATACACGAGGCGCACTTTAGAGTCATATAGTGAATGCAAACTAAACTGTTTTTAAATGAATGATTAATGTTCTTAAAAAGTAACTGTAAATTTTCTGTAATCAAACTTTAAATTTTCAGCTTTAATATTTTAATTTAACTATAATATACATATTACAGGGGCGTAGTAAGCGTATTGAGTTTTGGTTTTGGGGTGTGAGTATTGTCATAAATGCCGACTCAATAAGTGGAATTTGCCGACTAGTTATCATTTTTTGCCGACTAGCCGACTTGATAGTCGAATTACCCGAAAATCCCGAAAATTACGACCATTTGGGGAGGTGTCACACTTCTCAACCCCCCCCCCCCCCTCGCCCCTGAATATATATTAAAATATGAGTGTATTCGAAAATTTTGTGAAGGTTACGACAATAGGCATATTGCTATAGTTTAATTGTTATGATTAATTTTCTGGGTCTGGGTTAGTGATAAAATTGAAATAAAAACCTCTTGCTACTCATATGGTTGTACAAGTAACAAAATGATGAAGTGACAAAAATTTGATGAATTAAAAAAATTAATTTTTTTTGTTAAAAAAAGTATTGAAAATTAAAAAATTTTTTTTTGCTGTTTCTTGTACTAGATAAAAATTTCTAATCTTGTTAATTCTTATTTCTTCTTCTTTTGCTTTTTCTTGTACTAGATAACAATTTCTAATCTTGTTAATTCTTATTTGCTGAAATTCTAGAACATTTTCTTATTCTTTGGAAAAATGAACCATAGTTACACGAGAGGAGATAATGCATGACGTCAAAAAGTCCTAGAAGCATTTGAAATAAATTTTAAGCGTGACTACTTACTAAAATTCTTTTTATGATGTCTAATTATAGTCTAATTCTTAGACGTCTAATTATAGAAAAAACAATGATTTGAACACATTTTTTATTTTTATTTTACTTTTTCCAAAAGTGCCCTTTTTATGGAGAATCACCCTATATGAAACTTAGCTAATATCTTAAATTTTAATAATAATTAATGAAACTTAGCTAATAACTTTTATTTATGACAATACTATCGTAAATTCTACTAAGTCGTTTGATCATAATCTTTTAATGAATATAAAATATCACCCTCCATATATTATTACAATATTAAAGTTACATTTCAAAGATGAATATATATGACTGACAAAGCATCAGAAAAGCCCTTGACTTAGTTAAGAAGGTAACCGCCCTCCGTTTCCAGGCGAGATGAAGTATATTGTAGGCCTATAGCCAATGACTATTGGATCTAAGGCATAATATCAATTGAACTCGTGGAGTATGAGAGCCAGGCCTCGTGTTTTCTATATAAGAAACACCGTCACGGATCGTGCATTCAGTTCCTTACCATACAAAAACACACACGAGAGTGTTCGCAGGCCCCCAAATTTTGTAAATTTTCTTCATGTTGACAATTTTCTATTGAAAAGGTGAGTCAAGCTTGAGAGAGTGTGCTTTACGAACAATTCTAGTGCTTGTGACTTTGAGCGATAAAAAATGGGTAAAAGTTGCAAGCAATTTTTTTTGGTGCGTGATGGACAACATTTTTCGTCATTTACACCTTTCAGGCCAATTGAACTTCTTAATTTAACCTGCATAATTTGATTATATTATTGAGCTTTGTTTTAGCCTTATTTTAAACGTGCAAGTGTTTAAAATATGCCAAACACATTAGAAAGTTTAGTCCAAGTGTAATTTTAGTTGAAAAATTCGAATTCAAGTTTTGTGCGCCAAGAAAGTTTCTCCTAGTCACCTGAGCCAACCTGTATATGCACCTAGTTATTTCTATTATAATCATATGTCACGTAATGTATCATAAAAAGAAATGTTGAGTAATTTAAGTCATAGCAAGTGTCTCGCATAACTATTCTAATTCAAGGGTTTGAACATATATTTTCTGGCCCTTTTACTATTTATCATGTCTGCTAGAATGTTGGAAAATTGGTGTGCAGTATCAAAATCAATACTATTTTATTTTTCTCCTAGGTCTACTAAGTTGAAAATAATGATTGAGTAACTTACAAATAATGTTCAGAATTAAATTTCAAATAAAAATTTATATCGTCTTTGTATGACACTGAAACAGATATTTTTAATAATGTTTGAATATATGTCATTGTATTTAACATTGTGGAGATATTCGGACGAAATCAGTCAATGTGTGACACTTGTTTGCCTTCCGCGGGCAGTAAACTCGGGACAAGGGCATAATTGCTTCCTTACTGTCTCAGTTTCCTGCCTTGCAGCGAAATCCTGTAACCTGCAACTACTGTTTGACGTGACGTACTTTAAACTACGTGTTTCAACTTATAAAAAAAGAGTCGCCAGATATATGACGAAAAGCAAAAAATTACTTGTCTTGTGCAAGGATATTAATTCTATGACTTACGTTTGAAGAGTAAAGAGGATATTAATTCTATGATTTACGTTTAAAGAGTTTTAAAAATGTTAAATTGATACATTGTTACATTGATACACTGTTACATTATATTCTTAAACAGTTTTAAAACTTTTCATAGTTTAAGAACATGGAATATTCAGGAAAAAAGAAATCATGAATCAAGAAAAATATTTTTGCAGCACGGTACTTAATAAATATTTCTTTGCACGAAAGAAAGACCATAAAGGAAATAATTTCTTCGAATTGAAGCCTCATTCTTTTCGCTGTAAAATATTTAATGTATTTAAGTAAAAAATTCCCTGGTACAAAGAAATGAACAAAAATGAAGGAACGAATAAATGCATTCCTTTTGGAACCAAAAAACTTTTTTCTCAGTCTTTCCATAAACGTTTAAACTATTATAATTTTTATACATGACTTATTTGTGTGAATAATGTTAGAAGCCCTTAGCTAGTGAAGTGATTACACATTTTAAAACGTAAATTGAATTTCAGTTCCCATATCTCACAAGTTTCAGTCGCAGAAAGTATATTTTAACGTAGAAATATTTCCAGATAAAATGCTTAAACTATTCACCGTATTCATCTTAATTGCGGTGGGAGTCTGCTTCGCAGCGCCGCAATTTATAGTCGATCACTCGCCGGCTATGTACCGTCATCCCGCGGTTCTCATTAATTCACAAATGGAAGACGCCCTGCCAAATGAACTACGGAATGACTTTTACAAAAATCCACTGGTTGCAGCTGGCCTTGCAAAGGAATCGTTACTTACGGGGAAGGAAATGCAGGTACGATAAAATAAATATTTCAGAGGAAAAATTAAATTAGTGATGCCACTCAAGGCAAGGAATATCAAGGAAAAAATCAAGGAAGGCAAGGAAAATCCGAACAAGGCCTTTATTTTCGAGGAACTTAAGACGACTAAAATACAAGTACTTTTTTACAAAAGACCTTGAAAATTAAGGACTTTCCTTGCCCTTGTCTTACATCCTTGAGTTCCTTAGCCAGATGTGCACCCCGCAGCGCCAGACCTGCCTGAAGAAAAGGGCAAATAGCCCTTCCGGGTATTTGAATACTTTTCAGATTAGGTGTTAGGTGAAAAGTTTTTTTTATCTCAGCTTCACAATTAATCTAGCTTCAAATTTATTTACATTTCAATTTAATTCAAAATTAATAACTTGTATGTTAAATTTAACAATTTAATTTAACAATTTTTTACTATTTATTAATTTGTTATTAATTAATATTATATTAAATTATTAAATTATTATTATTTAATTAAAAAGTAATCGAAATATTAAATTAAATCTTATAGCTTCAAATTAATTTTGTGAGGAAGGACATTTAGGATTTTAAATACAAAAGTATGTGGTTACAACAATATACATTATATAAAATTAATACTTTTATTAAATACATTTTATTCCATACAAAAAAGAATCATACATCGAATTAAAAAAAATTCGACAGTTTGTTATTTCTTGACATAATGCAATTGTAGAAATTTTCTTTGAATATGAATCCTTACCTTTTGTATATTGAAGTAGGACAGTTAAAATATTTACTTAAAGAATAACCAACTATGGTAAATAATAATATAAATAATTAATTAATGTAAATAAAATATAATTATAAAAATAGTTTATTAAATATATAACATTATAGTATTTTAATTATTATAATAGTATAACAATTAGATAATTATTATACTATTATAATAATTATTATTAACTAATTAAATATAAGGCAAGGATGGTCAAGGATGGTCAAGGTCCTTGTCGTTACTTTCCTTGTTCCCCTCCGTTCCTTGTTCGACGGCATCACTAAATTAAATTTGAGAAAAATTTTGCTCAATTATTTATTGTGTTTGCATAATTAATTACATCAGGTGGTGAATCGTCAAGCAGATGAGATTCCGAGGGAGAAGGTGTTCAACATTCTTCACAATGCTGGTCTTGTTCGCAGATAATGAAGAATTTTTCTCAATGTAATGTTTCAAAATCGAAATTACATTCCACATTAGCAATCATTTAAATCTCAGTGTTCATACAGACTTATTTATTTTGCATCGTCACCTCATAAGAAACGCAAATGTATTAAATGACTTGACAGTACACAACTTATGCCATATCGTGTTAAACTTAAAGTATTATCATTTTTGACAATTAATTTGTATAAAAATAAAAAATGTAATAGTTATAACAATTTTTAATGAAGATGTGCGACTTTGAATTTAAAACATAATATTGTACTTATTGTAAATACATTTTACAAATAATATTATTTCTACATTTTTTTATACAGTTTTAATGTAAAAAATTGATTAACCTTATTTCAGGATGTATCGATTATTTATAAATTAATTCGGTTATGTCGA
Organism: Euceroptres primus; assembly: GCA_037177015.1. Taxonomy (NCBI): domain Eukaryota; kingdom Metazoa; phylum Arthropoda; class Insecta; order Hymenoptera; family Figitidae; genus Euceroptres; species Euceroptres primus. Next base: position 4,987 of record JBAGKK010237022.1, on the reverse strand, counting down.
TCATAAATTCATGATTATAATAATACGAGACATTAAGACGATAAGGTGGATTTCTGTTTCAAGTGAGAGGCAACCTGACTTTCAATCTAGTGAGTATGAAATCGTGTTTTCAGGAAATAAAGAATCTTTAATTTAGGAAAATAGGCCAAATGCACTTCAATTGTTTCGAACGCTTCCAGAATAGCTAAGTTTATTTTATAAAATGTATTCAACTAATATAAATATTAAAATATTATTTAAAATTTGAACATGAACGTTGACTTTGACAAATGCGAATGTAGTTTGTCCAATTTTCCTGATCTTTGCAGAAAAACAGACGGCATAGAGTTAATTAATGTTCGTCTAAATGTTTCTCATCCCTAGGGATTTTACAAATTTCGCTTCAACAGATACTGGTATTTATGTTTGAAATTGAATGAAAAAGAAAGTTTTGAATCAAAGAGATTTTATTTGATCGAAATAAATGATCTTTTACTGAATATTACCTATTAAATATTTCAGTAAATCAGTAATTCCAGATCTTTTACAGAATTTCCAGGCCAATTTTAAAACTTAAACACTTACCAGATTCATGGAGAAAAAATCTCTAAAATTTACAGCAATCATCTGTTGAAATAGGAACAGTAGTCTTTGTCATATTTATAAAAATTTCTGTTAAACTTACAGATGGTTAGTAAATTTAACAGATATTTTCCTCTATAAATCTGAATTTAGTCAAAAACTACTAGTGAAATAACGAGCAGTCTTTCACTAATAAATAATAAGCATTTCTATTAATAATTAATAAGCATTTCTACTAATAATTAGTAAGCATTTCTACTAATAATTAGTAAGCATTTCTACTAATAATCAGTAAGCATTTCTACTAATAATTAGTAAGTATTTCTACAAATAATTAGTAGAAAACAACTAATTTTTAGTCAAATTCTACTAATTCAATTAGTGTAGCGTTACTAATCGGATTAATTGAATTCTAATTCAATTAGTGTAATGATACTAATTGAATTATTAGAATTTGACTAAAAATTAGTAGTTTTCTACTAATTGTTAGTAGAAATTCTCACTAATTATTAGTGGACGACTTATCGCTATTTTACTAGTAGTTTTTGAATAATTCAAATTCAGAGAGTAGAATTAATAGAAATGGATGTTAGATTAACGGAATTCTAATTTTTGTTAAAGAATGTTAATCTACTCAGATAGCAGAAGTTGTTTCCTGAAATTTGCCTGAAGCTTACGATGCAAGGTTCGAAATTTTGCATTGACATGCTCGAGCAAGCTTCCTAACAGTATGAAAATGTCCGCTTGTGTAGAAATATTGGGAACGAAGATGTAGAGAAAATTTCCTGGCAATTTTCGTGGAAGCTTCGACGACAGCGTTTACTCAGGAATCATTTGCTGTACATTTTTGAGAAAGATTCCTCAAAAAATAATCTAGAAAGATATTTTAAAATCATTCCTTGGAATTGTTCCAGGACATTTGTGGGAATAATAATGTTAAAATTTAAATATTTAAACATTCTGTGAAAGGTTTTTATTTCTTTAAAAATATGTATAGGTAAATCCTTCCAGGCCTTCTTCATTTCGACAAGACACCTAGGATTCTGAGGAAATTATCCTGAAAAAGATACGCACAGATTAAGCGATTAGAGGTTAGGTAAAATTTATCAAATTAATACAACACAAGGTACAATAATTGAAAAAAGAATTATGAATAATTGGAGAATCGTATCCACGATAATATTATTTATTAAACATAGAAAATTCAACGGGTTTTTCGGACTTTGAGGCACTAACCTTTTCGCTTTTTGAAGACAACCAGATCTTTCTAAGTTTAATTTATAAATATCATTATTGCAGATACTGTCCATCATTTTTCCATAATTCCTTTTACAATTATTGTACCTTGTGTTGTATTAATTTGATAAATTTTATCTAACCTCTAACCGCTTAATCTGTGCGTATCTTTTTCAGGATAATTTTCTCAGGATCCTAGGTGTCTTGTCGAGATGAAGAAGGCCTGAAATGATTTACCCATGCTTATTTTTAAAGAAATAAAAATCTTTCACAGAATGTTTAAATATTTAATATTGACATTGTTATTCCCACAAATATGTCCTGGAACAATCCCAGGGAATGATTTTAAAATACCTTTCCAGATTATTTTTTAGAATCTTCCTCGAAAATTTACAGCAAATGTTTTCTGAGTAAACGCTGACGTTTACTCCTGTCAATTTCACGAAAATTGCCAGGAAATTTTCTTTACATCTTCGTTCCCAACATTTCTACACAAGCGGACATTTTCATACTGTTAGGAAGCTTGCTCGAGCATGGCGATGTAAAATTTCGAACCTTGCATCGCAAGCTTCAGGCAAGTTTCAGGAAACAACTTGTGCTATCTGGGTAACAGACATTTCTGTTAATTCTACAGAAATATCTGTGAAATTTACGAACCATTTGCAAGTTTAACAATTTCTGTAAATATAACAGAAAAAATCTAATACACTCTCATAGTGATGAGAATGTAAACATCTGCTATCCCTATTTGACTTCTGTTAATTTAACAGAATTTTTTTCACCGTGTTCAACTTAGAGTTCAAGGACCAGATGAGGTCAAAACCTCAGAACATTCTCAAAATTTTACGTGATTTCCAGGTTCTCAAGGAAATTAAAAAAATTGTAATACTTTTGTTGGGTTTTTGAATCCTCTTTTTCTAAAATTCCATACCTTTTCAGGTTTTGCAGGCTCTGTAGCAACCCTGATAGAAGTATGTGAATGATCACTGGATAGTGAGAGTGAGAGTACCGTTCTTCGAATCTCACAACCTCCGTTAAATCTCGAAGCAGTGAGATGGACGAAAGTAAACATGGTACGTAGAAGGAAGTTAGTCTCGTAATCCAGTATTGAAGCGGGGGCGACAGCTGCACGATTCCAGACTGGACATTTTTCTCTTTTGTATCCCGCACAATGGAATAAAATAAGATTTTTTACAACAACAACAAAATTGTAATGAAGAAATCATAAAATCACCTTCCATAGTTTAATTAAAGAAAAAATTTCGATTGTTGAAGGCAAATGAGTGAAAAACTCATATTTAATTTGTCGAAATGAGCGACGTTTCGTTGGCATGGGTAATATTTATGTGGTGTTTTTTTTAAATAAATTAGCCTGGTTGGTTTTAACCATCTAATTTTTAATAAATTAGAGGTTGGCGAACCCATGCCAACGAAATTTTGCTCATTTCGACAAATTAAATATGAGTTTTTCACTCATTTGCCTTCACCAATCGAAATTTCTTCTTCAAAATTACAATGAAACTTGAAAATCATACATATCAGAAATATCTGAATTCTAAATATTTTCTACAATTAGAATTCGAAACGAGTGGAAATGTAGAAGAGTCCATCGTACTTTATTATTATAAAGATAATTTATTATTATAAAGATACTTTGGGTTACTCCATGAATAATCATCTGATAGCGATTGCGGTCATATTTCATAAATTTTTTAATTAGTTTATAATTATTTCTTATATTTCTAGATTCGATTCGTGTAATTTAAGTATAATAAATTATTTTTCACTAAGCCAGAAATAATTTTTGGAAACATGTGGACATGTGGACCATGGCGACAGTACGTCATTTTTAAAATGAATTAAACACTAAAGTTACTTATTTAAAATTAAGTAGAGAAAAATAGAGCGATTAGGGATGATTTAAATTTATTATCTATAATGCTATTTTAGAGTCAATAGGAGAGGAAACGTGTGTTTGAAGTGACCTGTCAAAATGTGTCATTTTTGTAAAGTTTGATAATTTATTACAAGCAAAATACACTACCCCAAATTTTAAAACTTGTTTCAAAACAAAGATTAATACCAAACTTCCGCACGGTATTCAGTGAAATTGCTCATCAAAATTTATTCCTCCAGATTTTCGTCTTCGAAAACCTGAAAATTAGCAAAAAACACCACTTTCAAACCCATGTATTTCCGAATATACATTTTTAGAAAAAAGTTTTATCTTTGCAAATAAATTATTTACACTTATATCTGTCACTCACAAAAACTTCACGGATGTACTTTGCGTGGTTTTCTTTCAAATCGCGTTTAAAATTTTGTCTCGACCGACCGATTTTGACGAACTTAAAGTAGATAAACCAAACTGAAGGGAGCAGTCAACGTATGAATTACTTTATTTTTTTGAATTTAAAATTCAACACAAATTCCATACCTCAAGGAAGTACAAGGAATGATTAATTTCAATAAATTTCAAAATAATTTCAGGGTTGTCACAAGCCAGGGGAGTAGGGAAAAATCTGAAAGTGTCAGGGAATTTTTATTATTCAACAAATTATAATTATAAGTCATTTATTATAATTATAATTAAATAATTATGAATATATAATTACAATATTATATAATAATAATTACAATTACAATGTCAGATAACGGTCCGGAAAAATGAAAAATTGGTCAGGGAGAAGTCAGGGAATTTTAAAATTGGGATGTTGTAGCAACTCTGAATATGCAGGAATAAAATTAAAATCGCGTCCTATTTTAACAGGTTAAAATTATTATAATTTTAATTTAAATTTCTAATTTAATTTTAATTAGAATTATAATAATTGACTTATAATTATAATTTGTTGAATAAAAAAAATTCCCTGACTATTTCAGATTTTTCCCTACTTCCCCTGGTTTTTAGCAACCCTGAAATTATTTTGAAATTGACTTTTTATTAATTTTATTAAATTTTAAATTAAAATTGAAAATAATCATTCCTTGTAATTCCTTGAGGTGTGGAATTTGTGTTGAATTTTAAATTCAAAAACATAAAGTAATCCATACGTTGACGGCTTCCTTCAGTTTGCTTTACCTTCTTTGGTTAAGTCTGTCAAAATCGGTCGGTCGAGATAAAATTTTAAATTCGATTTAAAAGAAAACCACGCAAAGTACATCCGCGAAGTTTTTGTGAGTGATATAT
>JBAGKK010236920.1:1909-21502 GCA_037177015.1 Euceroptres primus | reverse complement strand
AATATAATTTGTATCCAAGGAACACGATACAAATATAATTTGTATCCAAGGAACACGATACAAATATAATTTGTATCCAAGGAACACGATGCAAATATAATTTGTATCCAAAGAACACGATAAAAATATAATTTGTATCAGGAAAACACCATACAAATATAATTTGTATAAGAGAAACGTGGTACAAATATAATTTGTATCAGGGGAACGTGGTACAAATATAATTTGTATCAGGGGAACATGATGCAGAAGAAAGTATTAACTTATATGTTTAATTGTTTTTATGTATTTTATCAGGGGAACACAATCACAAAGGCGATTTTTTCGCTTATTAGCACTTAAAAATTCCCCTTTCATTGTTAATATTAGGGGAACAATGTATAATTTTTTTATTTTAAAATATTTTTCATAATTTCATCAGGGGAACAAGACTACCAAGGCAGTTTTTTCTAATTAATAGTAAAAAAATATGTCTACCAGAGGAACATGACAAAAATATAATTTGTATCAGGGGAACACGATACAAATATAATTTGTATCCAAGGAACACGATACAAATATTATTTGTATCCTGTTTCTATTATACAAATTATATTTGTATGGTATTTCCCTGAAACACGGGATTTTATATCGTGTTCTCCAGATAAAAATTATATTTGTACCACGCCCCCCGATAAAAACTATATTTATTTCATGTTCACCTGGTAGTAATATTTTTTGTTATTATTAATAAGCAAAAACTGCGTTGGTAATCTTGTTCACCTAATAAAATTATGAAAAATATTTTAAAATGAAAGAATTTATACATTGTTCCCCTAATATAAACAATAAAGGGATATTTTTGAGTGCTAATAAGGATAAAAATCTCCTCTGTGATTGTCTTCCCCTAATAAATTGTAGAAAAACAATAAAAAAATATAAGTTAATACTTCCTTCTGCATCATGTTCCCCTGATACAAATTATATTTGTACCGTGCTCTCCTGATACAAATTATATTTGTATCGTGTTTCCCTGATAAAAATTATATTTGTATCGTATTCCCTGATACAAATTTAATTTGTATCAGGGGAGCAGGCAAAAAATTTCATTTGCATCAGGGGAACATGGTACAAATATAATTTGTATCCGAGGAACACAATACAAATATAATTTGTATCAGGGAACACCATACAAATATAATTTTTATTAGGGGAACACTATACAAATATAATTTTTTAGGGGAACACTATAAAAATATAATTTTTATTAGGGGAACGCCATACAAATATAATTTTTATAAGGGGAGCAACATACAAATGTAATTTTATTAGGGGAACTCCATACAAATATAATTTTTATTAGAGGAACACTATTCAAATATAATTTTTATTAGGGGAACACCATAAAAATATAATTTGTATCGTGTTCCCCTTATAAAAATTATATTTGTATCAGGGGAACGTGATCCAAATGTATTGTGTATCAGGGGAACATAGTACAAATATAATGTGCATCAGGGGAACAAGGTAAAAATATAATTTGTATCAGGGGAACGCGGTGCAAATATAATTTGTATCAGGGGAACACGATGCAAATATAATTTGTGTCAGGGGAACACGTTGCAAATTATATTTGTATCGTGTTCCTGGGATACAAATTATATTTGTATCGTATTCTTGAGATGCAAATTATATTTGTATCGTATTCCTGAAATACAAATTATAATTGTACCACGTTCCCCTGATACAAAATATATTTATGTCATATTTCCCTAGGAGTAAAATTTTTTTTACTATTAATAAGCAACAAATGCCTTGGTAAACATGTTCCCCTGATAGAATAATTAAAAATATTTAAAAATGAAATAAGTTATACCATGTTCCCCTAATACTAACAATGAAGGGGCATTTTTAAGTGTTAATAACCAAAAAATCTCCTTTGTGATTGTGTTCCCCTGACTAAATATGGAAAAATAATAAAGAGTCAAATTGATACTTCATTCCTTATCATGTACCCCTGATACAAATTATATTTGTATCTTGTGCCCCTGATCCAAATTATATTTGTATAGTGTTCCCCTGATGCAAAATTATTTTTGTATCGTGTACCCCTGATGCAAATTATATTTATGTCAAGTCCCCCTCATGTACACAGTTTTTGACTGTTAATAAGCAAAAACCGCCTTGGTGAACATGTTCCTCTGATACAATTTTTGCAAAAAGTTATTATTTGAAAATATCATTAATGTATCGTTGGGGATCATGTTCCCCTGATAAAAAATTTATAAAATAATTTTAAGAACGTGAAGAACTGCCTAAGACCATGTTCACCTGGTACAAACAATTATGAATTTTAAAAATTACCTAGAATTGTAGTCGCTGAGATATCCTCGATCACGATCGATTTCTCGTTCTCGTTTTTCTCTGATAATTTCGTTTCTATCGCTATAATATCCATCTCGATCTTTGCTGTTTTGCCTCTCGGTACAATATCGGTAGGACAGTGGCAAAGTTGAAGATTTATTTGAATTTGAGCCTGAAAAAATTAATAACCAATTTTTAATATTAGAAAGAAGTTTTATAAAAATTAAAATTGAAAATTAAAATTTTTAACTTGATTTTATAATTTTTTTATAATTAACTTGACAATTTCACAATTTTTAAATTATTTTTAATAAAAAATAAATACTTACGTCTTCTTGATGCGTGTGGAGTGCGTTGTACATTCAGTGGAATATTTTCTGCAAATTCTGCAAAAGAATGTACATTTTTAAATTTTTTATTTAATTATGTGGATTAAATATTTTCTTTCAGTAGAGATTCTTAAATATATTGAATGTGAAAAGTCATTCTGGAACATTAAATATACGCAAATTTAGCACGGACATGAACCATTCTAGCATGGAACAGAACCATCGGCGGTTATCTGTGTCAGTAAACGGAATCTGTGACTAAAAACTTAGCACGGACATGTACCATTTTAGCATGAAACGGAACCATATAAATTTCTCGATGTCGGTAAGTGTCGGTAAGAGGAATTTGTGATTAGAAATTCAGCACGGATATGAACCATTTTGATATGGAACAAAACTATCGAATGTTCCCTCTGTCAGTAAATGTCGGTAATAGAAATCTATTAAACCATTTTTGCATGGAACATAACAAACTACGATTATCTGTGTCGGTAAAAAAAACTGTGACTAGAAATTTAGGACGGACACGAACCATTCTAGCATAGAACAGAATCATTGAAGGTTTTTGATGTCGGTAACAGGAATCTGCATTTATAAATTAAGCGCTGACATGAACCATTCTAGCATGAAACGGAGTCGAAAACGGCTATCTATGTCGGTAAATGTCGGTAACAGTGAATCTAAATTTAGCACGGAAGCGAACCACTTTAGCATGTAACAGAACCATCCACGGTTATCCTTGTCGTTAAAAGGAGTTTTTTAGTAGAAATTTAGCACAGTCGTAAACCATTCTAGTATGAAATAGAACCATCAATGGTTAACTATGATGGTAAATGTTGGTAACAGGTACAAATGATTGAAAATTTAGCACGGACATGAATCATTTTATCATAAAAAGTAATCATTTAAGGTTCTCAATGTCGATAAATGTCGGTAACAGGAATTTGTAACTAGAAACTTAGCATGGACATGAACCACTTTGGCGTGGAACAGTACTATCGAAGGCTCTCGCTATTGGTAATTGTCTGTGGTAGGAATCTATTAAACCATTTTAGCATGGAATAAAACCATCCATGGTTCTCGATGTCAGTAAATGCCAGTAATAGGACCATCATGAACTATTCTGGCATGAAACAGAATCGTAAACGGCTATCTATGTCGGTAACAGTGAGTATATTTAGCACGGAAGCAAACCACTCTAGCATGTAAGAGAACCATTCATGGTTATCTGTGTCGGTAAAGGAAGTTTTTTTCTAGAAATTTATCACGGTCGTGAACCATACTAGTATGGAACAGAACCATCAACGGTTAACTATGATGGTAAATGTTGGTAACAGTAATCTGTGATTGGAAATATAGCACGGACATGAACCATTTTGGAACGTAATTATTTAAGGTTCTTAATGTCGGTAACAGGAATTTGTTATTAGGAACTTAGCATGGACATGAACCATTTTGGCATGGAATATTACCGTCGAAGGTTCTCGCTATCGGTAATTGTCTGTGGTAGGAATCTATTAAACCATTTTAGTATGGAGCAGAACCATCGATGGTTCTCGATGCCGGTAAATGTCGGTAAGAGGAATCTGCGATTTTAAGTTTAGCGCCGACATGAACCATTCTAGCTTGAAACAGAGTCCAAAAGGCTATCTATGTCGGTAAATGTCGGTTACAGGAATCTGTCAGTATAAAATTAGCACGGAAGCGAACCACTCTAGCATGTAACAGAACCATCCATGGTTATCTGTGTCGGCAAAGGAAGTTTTTTAACTAGAAATTTAGCACGGTCGTGAACCATTCTAGTATGGAACAGCACCATCAATGGTTAACTATGATCGTAAATGTTGGTAACAGGAATCTATCATTGGAAATTTAGCACGGACATGAATCATTTTATCATAAAAAGTAATCATTTAAGGTTCTCAATGTCGGTAAATGTCGGTAACAGGAATTCGTTATTAGAAACTTTGCATGGACATGAACCATTTTGGCGTGGAACATTACCGTCGAAGGTTCTCGCTATTGATAATTGTCTGTGGTAGGAATCTATTAAACTATTCTAGCATGGAGCAGAACCATCGATGGTTCTCGATGTCAGCAAATGTCGGTAAGAGGAATCTGCGATTATAAATTTAGCGCCGACATGAACCATTCTAGCATGAAACAGAGTCGCAAGCGGCTATCTATGTCGGTAAATGTCGGTTACAGGAATCTGTCAGTATAAAATTAGCACGGAAGCGAACCACTCTAGCATGTAACAGAACCATCTATGGTTATCTGTGTCGGTAAAGGAAGTTTTTTAACTAGAAATTTAGCACGGTCGTGAACCATTTTAGTATGGAACAGCACCATCAATGGTTAACTATGATGGTAAATGTTGGTAACAGGAATCTGTCATTTGAAATTTAGCACGAACATGAATAATTTTATCATAGAACGTAATCATTTAAGGTTTTCAATGTCGGTAACAAGAATCTCTTATTAGAAACTTAGCATGGACATGAACCATTTCAGCGTGGAATATTACCGTCGAAGGTTTACGCTATCGGTAGTTGTCTATGGTAGGAGTCTATTAAACCATTTTAGCATGGAACAGAACCATCGATGGTTCTCGATGTCGGTAAATGTCGGTAACAGGAATCTGCTATTAAAAATTTAGCATAGGCGCGAACTATTCTAACACGGAACCGAACCATCCAAGTTTCTCAATGTCGGTAACAGGAATCTGTCAAAAACTTAGCATGGACATGAACCATTTCAGCGTGGAATATTACCGTCGAAGGTTTACGCTATCGGTAGTTGTCTGTGGTAGGAGTCTATTAAACCATTTTAGCATGGAACAGAACCATTGATGGTTCTCGATGTCGGTAAATGTCGGTAACAGGAATCTGCGAATAAAAATTTAGCATAGGCGCGAATTATTCTAACACGGAACCGAACCATCCAAGTTTCTCGATGTCGGTAAATGTCGGTAACAGGAATCTGCTATTAGAAATTCAGCACGGACATAAACCATTAAATTAATTTTTTTTTAATTCTCACCTAGATTTTCCATACTCTGTGTGAGCAATGCTTCGAAGGTATGCAGACTGATGCTCTCAGCATCCATTCCTTTGGCCAAAGTGTTTCTCAGATGCATCTCGTATTCCAGGAGAAGTCTGCTGGTCGGACTTCCAGGCGTTGATGCCGACTGGATATTTTGCTGATGATACTGTCCACCATTACATTTCCTCGAATTGCAGTGATTTGGTTGTTCCATATCCGAATTGCCATTCGAGGAACTTGGAGTTGTCGCGTAACACTGGTTATCGAAGATTACGTTGTCCGATGGGGGAGAAACGTCACCTGTGCACCGATTAGGTTCCAAATCTAAGTACATCCTGCTTCTTCCGCCTAAGAGAAACAGGCTACGTGCAGCTTTTGGAAATGGTGCAGTTGATGAATTCGATGGTGCAAATGTTCTCAGAAATCTAACTAGTGCTAGGAAAAATCTAATTAAAGTATAAAAGGGGCCTACTTCTAAAAAAAATAATAATTAATTTATTGGAACCGAGCGGCAAACCAGTAGCAATTTTGATGTACATCTGAATTCAAGAATTCAAAGAATTTAAAAGAATTCAAGGTGAATTCAAAGAACTAAGAAGAATCCAAAATAAGAATACAAGGTGAATTAAAAAGAATAATTCAACAAATTTATGTAAGATTAATTCAAAAGAATACAAAAAATACAAGGTGAATACAAAATCAATTCAAAAGAACTCAAAATATTCAAGGTGAATTCGAAGAATGCAAAAGAATTCAGGGTGAATTCAAAAGAATAAGTCAAAAAATACAAGATGAAATCAAGAGAATTTCTAAGAATTCAAGGTGAATACAAACGAATTCAAGATAAATTCCAAATGATTGAAAGAATTCAAGGTTAATTCGAAAGAATCTAGAGAATTCAAAATTAGAATACAAGGTGAATGAAAAAGATGTACACCTTTTGAATTGTACACATTCTTTAATTTTTGCGAAATTGAATAGAAGTTCGAACCTTGAAGAATTCAAAAAATACAAGATGAATTCAAAAGAATACGAGGTCAGTTCAAAATAACTCAAAGAATTCAAAAGAACACAATGAATTCAAGGAATTCAAAAGGAAACAAAAGAATTCGAAGAATTCAAAAGAATTCGAAGAATTCAAAAGAATTCGAAGAATTCAAAAGAATTCAAAGAATGCAAAGAATTCAAAATTAGAATACAAGGTGAATTAAAAATATTTACACCTTTTGAATTGTGCATATTCTTTAATTTTTGCGAAATTGAATTCAAATTCCAAGCTAAAAGAACTCAAAGAATACAAGATGAATTCAAAAGAATTTAAGGTGAATTCAAATTCCAAGCTTGAAGAACTCAAAGAATACAAGATGAATTCTAAAGAATTCAAGGTGAATTTACGGAATTTAAAAGAATTCAAGGTTAATTTAAGGCGCTTGAAAGAATTCAAGGTGAAGTTAAGGAATTCGAAGAATACACGGTAAATTCAAAAAGACTAAAAGAATTCAAGGAATTCAAAACAATACAAAAAATTCAAAGAATACAAAAAATTCAAAGAATACAAAAAATTCAAATAATACAAAAAATTCAAAGAATGCAAAAAATTCAAAGAATTCAAAAAATTCAAAGAATTAAAAAGTATTCGACAGAATTCAAGGTGGATTCAAAAGAATTCAAAATAAGAATATAAGGTGATTTCAAAGCAATAATTCAAAGAATTCAAGATGAATTCAAAACAATAATTCAGGGAATACAAGATGAATTCAAAAGAATTCAAAATAAGAATACAAGGTGAATTCAAAACAAGAATTCAAAGAGTACAAGATCAATTCAAAAGATGTCAAATAATTCAAGATGAATTCCAAAGAATGCAAAATCAGTATAAGATGTGAATTCAATAATTCAAAGAATACAAGATGAATTCAAAAGAATACTAAGAAGTCAAAATTAGAATAAAAGGTGAATTAAAATTAATAATTCAAAGAATACAAGATGAATTCAAAAGAATTCAAATAATACAGAGTGAATTCAATAGAGCTCAAGGAATTTAAGGTGAATTTAAAGAATTTAATAGAATTTCAAAGAATATAAGGTGAATTCTAAAACACTTAAAGAATTCAATGTGCATTTAAGGAATTCAAAAGAATTCAAAGAATATAAGATGGATACAAGGCGAATTCAAAAGAATTCAAAATAAGATTAAAAGGTGAATTCAAAAGAATTCAAAGAATTCCAGTTGAATTTAAGGAATGCAACATGATTTAAAAAATCACAAGGTGCATTCGAAAGAACTTAAAGAATTTAAGGTGAATTAAAAGAATTCAAAATAATTCAAAGAATACAAAATAATTCAGAGAATACAAGAGAATTCAAAGAATTCAAGATGAATTCACAAGAATAATTGAAAGAATACAAGGTGAATTCAGAAGAATTGGAAGCATTCAAGGTGAATTCAAAGAATTCAAAAAAAGAATATAAGCTGAATTTTTAAAAATTAAAGGATACAAAAGAATTCGAAAAATACAAAAGAATTTAAGGTGAATTCAAAGAATTCAAAATAAGAATACGAGGTTGATTCAAAACAATTATTCAAAGAATACAAGATGAATTCAACGGAATATAAAATAAGAATACAAATTAAGTTTTAAAAAATAACTTGAAGAATACAAGTTTAATTTAAAAGAATTAAAAGAATACAAGTTGAATTCAAAAGAATTCGAAAGAATGCAAATAATTAAAAATTAGAGTAAAAGGTGAATTCAAAAGAACTCAAAGAATTCAAGGTGAATTTAAGTAATTCAACAGGATTCAAAAAATACAAGGTGATTACAAAGTGAATTCGAAAGAACTTAAAAAATTAAAGGTGAATTAAAAGAATTCAAAGAATTCAAGATGAATTCACCAGAATAATTGAAAGAACTCAAGATGAATTCAAAAGAATTTGAAGCATTCAAGATGAATTCAAAGAATTCAAAATAAGAATATAAGCTGAATTTAAAAAAATCAAAGGATACAAAAGAATTCGGGAAATATAAAAGAATTCAAGGTGAATTTAAGGAATTAAAAGGATACAAGGTGAATACAAAAAACTCAAAGAATTCAAGGAATTCAAAAGAATACAAAAGAATACAAAAAATTCAGAGAATTCTAAGGATTCAAGGCAGATTCAAAGGAATTCAAAATTACAATTCGAGGTGGATTCAAAACAATTATTCAAAGAATATAAGATGAATTCAACGGAATCGAAAATAAGAATACAAGTTGTATTAAAAAGAATAATTTAAAGAATACAAGTTTAATTCAAAAGAATTCAAAAGAATGCAAATAATTCAAAATTAGAGTAAAAGGGGAGTTGAAATTAATAATTCAATGAAAACAAGATGAATTAAAGAGAATTCAAATAATATGGGTGAAGTCAAAAGAACTCAAAGAATTCAAAGTGAATTCAAAAGAATTCAAGGAATACAAGGTGAATACAAGGCGAATTCAAAATTCAAATTAAGATTAAAAGATGAATACATGGCGAGTCCAAAAGAATTCAAAATGAGATTAAATGTGAATTCAAGAAGACAAAAAATTCAAGGTGAATTTGAGAAATTCAAAGGAATTTAAAAAATATAAGGTGGATACAAGATGAATTCTAAAGAACTCAAAGAATTCAAAAAAATTCAGAGAATACAAAAAAATTCAAAGAATGGAAGAGAATTCAAGGTCTATTCAAGATAATTCAAAGAACACAAGTTGAAATCAAAAGAATTCGAAGCATTCAAGGTGAATTCAAAGAATTCAAAATAATATAAGCTGAATTTTTAAAAAATCAAAGAATACAACAGAATACGAAAAATTCAAAAGAAATCAAGAGAAGTTCAAAGAATACAAGATGAAATCGAAAGAATTAAAATTATATAAGGTGAATTCAAAAGAACTCAAAGAATTCAAGATGAATTAAAGGAATTTAAAGAATTCAAGGGGATTACAAAAAACTCAAGGAATTCAAAAGAATTCAAAGAATACAAGTAAACGCAAAAAATTTTAAAAATTCAAAGAACTCAAAAAATTCAAAAAAATCCAAAAATCAAAGAATTCAAGGCAGATTCAAAAGAATTAAAAATAAGTATATAAGGTGGACTCAAAACAATTATTCAAAGAATACAAAATGAATTCAACGGAATTCAAAATAAGAATACAAGTTGAATTAAAAATAATGATTTAAAAAATACAACATTAATTTAAAGAATTCAAAGAATATAAGGTTAATTCAAAAGAATTAAAAAGAGTGCGAAGCAGTCAAAATTAGAATAAAAGGTGAATTGAAATTAATAATTCGATGAAAACAAGATGAATTAAAAAGAATTCAAATAATACAGGGTGAATTCAAAAGAACTCAAGGAATTCAAGGTGAATTTAAGGAATTCAAAAGACTTCAAAGAGTACAAGGTGAATACATTACGAATTCAAAAGAATTCAAAATAAGATTAAAAAGTGAATTCAAAAGGAATGAAAGAATTCAAGGTGAATTTGAGGAATTCAAAGGAATTTCAGAAATAAAAGGTGAATGCAATGCGAATTTGAAAGAACTCAAGAATTCAAAAGAATTCAAAGAATACAAAAAAAATCTAAGAATACAAGAGAATTCGAGGTGAATTTAAAAGAATAATTTAAAGAATACAAGATGAATTCAAAGGAATTCGAAGAATTCAAGGTTAATTTGAGGAATTCAAAGGAATTTTAAAAATAAAAGGTGAATGCAAGTTGAATTTGAAAGAACTCAAGAATTCAAAAGAATTCAAAGAATACAAAAAATCTAAGAATACAAAAAATCTAAGAATACAAGAGAATTCGAGGTGAATTTAAAAGAATAATTTAAAGAATACAAGATGAATTCAAGGTGAATTCACGGAATTTAAAATAAGAATTCAAAGTGAATTCAAGGAATTAAAAATAAGAATTCAAAGTGAATTCAAGGAATTCAAAATAAGATTTCAAGGTGAATTCAAGGAATTCAAAATAGGAATTCAAGGTGAATTCAAGGGATTCAAAATGAGAATTCAAGTTAAATTCGAGAAATTCAAAATAAGAATTCAAGGTGAATTCAAGGAATTCAAAATAAGAATTTAAGGTGAATTCAAGGAATTCAAAAGAAGAATTCAAGGTGAATTCAAGGAATTCGAAATAAGAATTCAAGGTGAATTCAAGGTGAATTTAAAGCATTCAAAATAAGAATTCAAAGCGAATTCAAGATAAGAATTAAAGGTGAATTCAAGGAATTCAAAATGAAAATTCAAGGTGAATTCAAGGAATTCAAAATAAAAATTAAAGGTGAATTCAAGGAATTTGCAATAAGAATTCCAGGTGAATTCAAGGTGAATTCAAGGAATTCAAAAGAAGAATTTAAGGCCAATTAAAGGAATTTAAAATAAGAATTTAAGGTGAATTCAAGGAATTCAAAATGAGAATTCAAGGTGAATTCAAGGAATTCGAAATAAGTATTCAAGGTGAATTCAAGGAATTCAAAAGAAGAATTTAAGGTGAATTCAATGAATTCGAAATAAGTATTCAAGGTGAATTCAAGGAATTCAAAAGAAGAATTTAAGGTGAATTCAAGGAATTCAAAATAAGAATTTAATATAAATTCAAGGAATTCAAAATAAGAATTTAAGGTGAATTCAAGGAATTCAAAAGAAGAATTCAAGGTAAATTTAAGGAATTCAAAATATGAATTCAAGGTGAATTCAAGGAATTCAAAATAATATTTCAAGGAATTCAAAATAAGAATTCAAGGTGAATTCAAGGAATTCAAAAGAAGAATTCAAGGTGAATTCAAGGAATTCGAAATATGAATTAAAGGTGAATTCAAGAAATTTAAAATATGAATTCAAGGTGAATTCAAGGAATTCAAAACAAGAATTCAAGGAATTCAAAATAAGAATTCAAGGTGAATTCAAGGAATTCGAAATAAGAATTCAAGGTGAATTCAGAAATTCAAAATATGAATTCAAGGTGATTTCAAGGAATTCAAAACAAGAATTCAAGGAATTCAAAATAAGAATTCAAGGCGAATTTAAGGAATTCAAGGTGTATTCAAGCAATTTAAAATAAAAATTCAAGGTGAATTCAAGGAATTTTAAATAAGAATTCAAGATGTATTAAAAAGAATAATTCAAAGAAGAGAAGATGAATTCAAAATAATTGAAAGAATACAAAAGAATGCAAAGAATTTAGAAACAAGTGTACACCTGAATTTAGTAGTGGGCAATCGATCGACTGACACAATTAGTTACAAAAAGAGGGGCTTCGTAGGAAATTAAACTGATAATTTCTCCTCTGATACAATTTCGCAAAATATCAAAATACAAGCAAATTACCTTCTTGGTTCTTTCGATAAAATTTTGAAAATAAAAAATCAGAATATAAAAAATCAAGTTATCCTAATTAGCCTACAAAACCCTAAATCTAGACTAGAATCTATCTCTCATGATTTCATGAATTTCAAATGATAATGAGACGATTTGAATGTTGCTGATTTTCAAGCAGGGCTCAACTATCAAAACATCATTCCTCTCCAAAAAAATCAAAAACCAAATTTAAAATTTTGAAATTGATAAAAAAAATTTTCTAACGTACTCCCTCTGCTGTACTGCCTCCCCATATCATGAACACTTCTCGAGGCTTGGAATTTATTATTGTAAGGAGTCCTGTAATGATAATTTTCATTTTCTCCCTCTGAAACCATATATTTCTGATTATTGTTGCTCGGATGGTAATGATATCCATGGTGTCCATGATGTCTTTTCCGGGACATTTCTGGTGAAGTCACTGGACTGTCGACACTTGACATTGGCTTCAACATTCTTTTCAAAGTATTCGAATCAAGACTAATTCCATTCTGAGCATTTTCAATTCTCATGTCGTCTGTGCTCTTGCTTTTTGATTTACGACTGTGATTATTGTTGACGATGTTGAAAATATTTCCATTTTGCATTTCTAATTCTGTGTAGTCTGCTGATTTTGTGTGATGGAGTTGCTCTCGTCGAAGACTTTTATTTTGAAGGGTTCCTCCTGCTTGGGTTCCTTCAGATTTTAGGGTTTCCATGCCATTTTGATGGGTCGAGGTGTCCTGATTTTGTTTCGATCCTTTTTTAGGCGAAATCGATGATCCCTTGTCTTCTGGGCTGTCGATCTGCAAAATCAATTCGAATTCTTGTTAGAAAGTTTTTTTAAAATCAAAGGAAAATAAAACTAAAATAAATTTCCAAAATTTTGTTCTTTTTGAACTTTTTCACCGTCTTTCAATTTGAATTTCGCGCCAAAATTTTTTCAAGATTGTGACGTCACTTCTGAGAAATGTAACCTTTAAATCTAGCCAGTGTGGTTACCAGTTTTATGAAGTTCTGGCGCGAAATTTAATTTGGATAATTAAAATTTGAAAAATTGAAAGCAAGTTCTTAAATTAGAAAGTTTTTAATTTCTATTTGATAATTTAATATTTTCTTTTGTTAAAAATTTGAATAATTGGAAATTTTGACATGAAAACTGTGAAAAATTTCGACATAAACATGAAAGCTACGAAAAAAATATTTAGTATTAAATATGTTAATGAATAAATAAAATTTAATCTTCCAAAGAATTTTAAGACAATTTGAAATTTTGGACAGTAATTTAGTATTAAATATGTTAATTAATAAATAAAATTTAATTCCTCCAAAGAATTTTAAGACAATTTGAAATTTTGGACAGTAATTTTTGCAGTTATTAAATTTTCACCATGAAAAAATATTCATATGTAAATGAATAAATAAAATTTAATTTCTACAACATTTTGAAAGCAATTAACAATATTATTTTATTAAATATCTGGTGAAATAATACTTTGTGACGTTGGTCTTATCAAATTTATAACAAGTAAGGTTAAAATAATAAAGTTTAATAATTCCAATATAAAAAAACGGTAAATTTCAATTTTGCAATTTAAGTATTGCAAAATCACGATATTGTGACATCTCAATTTTGAGGTTATTGTGGCACAAAATTTAAATTGTCATATTTGTTTCTTGGTTTAACAATTACATTGAGAATAAAAAACACTATTTATAATAATTTTATTTATAAAAATTATTTGTAATAAATTTGAATAAATAAAGTTTGATTCTTTTAACGTTTGAAAGTTTTTCCTTCAACTAAAACTGATCAGAAATGATGAAAAAATACTGGAAAATTACCGGAATTTTCTCAACCCATTCTATTCATCAAAAAAATAATTAAAATGTGGTTTGGACGGTAAATAAACTCCGAAAAATAGTAAACTGACGTCATTTTCTTGTAACATAACCTACGAAGTTGTGTCCGCGTCACATCACAATTTTGGCGCGAAATTTAAATGTCAATATTTCTGTTCTTGATTAGAAAATTCTATAGACCTTGAAAAGCAAAAATTTTGGAAGTCTTCAAAATTTGATGGTATTCCGAAAGTTTGAACAAAATTAAATTTTTTTACGTGTTTTTAAGTCAATAATTAATAATAAGTAAATAATATAAATAATATCCAGTGCCAATGCAATAAGCGAATTAAAACAATGATATTTTTTTAACATTTGGAAACATTTTGTACGCTTTTGTTTGTTTAAAATATTAATAATATTATCGTTAATAATAATATTAATAAATATTAATAAAATATTATCGTTCCAATTCACGATAAAATTGTTGGCGTAGTAATATTATATAACGTTTCGATTTTTCTTTATACTCCCATAGCTTTCATAAAAATTATTTTCAGATGAAATCTTTTATGAAATTGAATCTTACATCAGTGCCAACTTATAATAAGCATATATATGCTTTATCCTGCTAGGTCCTTTAGTTTTTATTTTTTTAAACTATGAAGTAATCCTTCGATCTTGTTCCAAAAAATGTATGATGTTACTTTGGATTACAGAATTACTTTATATTACAGAAAAAAGTGGCAGTGTGGCAACAAAACATACATTTAAAAAAATTGTTAGAAAATTATGATAGTTTTATTTACCCCCTCCTCATTAAAGGAAGGGAGTGTGAATTTTTTCTTTAAATTGCCTTAATATCCTGTACAACATATATTTGAGCGATCAAAATCGATTCAGCCAATTTTAAGAAAATCGAATTTTTCATTTCTCAACATTTTTTTATTAAATTAAGTTCTTAATCCTTAATTCTTCTTAATTCCTTAAATTAAATTCTTTTGAATTCTTTGAATTATTCTGAATTCTTTTCAATTCTTCTAAATTCTTTTGAATCCTTTTGAATTCTTCTGAATTCTTTTGCATTCTTCTGAATTCCTTTGAATTTGTTTTCATTTATCTTGAATTCTTTAAATTTACCATGATTTCGTTGAATTCTTTAATACATCATGTGTTATTTGAATTATTTTGATTTCACCTTGAATTCTTTGAATTCACTTGGAATTCCTTGAATTCACATATCATTCCTTCAATTCATCGTGACTTCTTTGAATTCAGCTTTGATTCTTTAAATTCATCTTTAATTCTTTGACTTCACCTAAAATTCTTTTATTTCACCTTGAATTCTTTGAATTCATCTTGAGTTCTTTGAATTTACCTTGAATTCTTCTAAATTCACCTTAAATTCTTCTGAATCCACCTTTAATTCTTCTGAATTCAGCTTGAAGTCTTCTGATTTCACTTGGAAGCCTTCTGAATTCAGCTTGAATTGTTTTGAATTCACCTTAAATTCTTTTGAATTCTTTGAATTCAAGTGTACATCCAAATTGCTAAGTTAAACTCAAGGGTACACTTGTTCCTTAATTCTTTTGAATTCTTTGAATAATTCTAAATTCTTTTGAAATATTTTGAATTCTTTTGAATTATTCTAAATTCTTTTGAATTATTCTGAATTCCCTTGAATTTTGTTATCTTCATCTTGAATTCTTTAAATTTACCATGAATTCGTTGAATTCTTTAAATTTCTTTCAATACATCTTGGATTCTTTGAATTATTTTGAATTCACCTTTGAATTCTTTCGAATACAGCTTTAATTCTTTGACTTCACCTTGAATTCTTCTGAATTCACTTTTCATTCTCCCGAATTCAGCTTGAATTCTTCTGAATTTACCTTGAAGTCTTCTGAATTCACCTTATATTCTTCTAAATTCCCCTTGAATTCTTTTGAATTCTTTGAACTCAGGTGTACATCAAAATTGCTAATGGTAAACACAGGGTTAACCACTGTTAAAGCCAGGTTTACACTTGTTCCTTAATTCTTTTGATTCTCTGAATTCTTTGAATTCATCGAATTTTTCGAATTCTATCGAACATTTAGAATTTAAAAAAACATTTGAATTATTTTGAATTCACCTTTAAATTCTTTCTAATTCACCTTTAATTCTTTGAATTCATCTTGAATTCTTGGAATTCACCTTAAATTCTTTGACTCCGCCTTGAAGTCTTTGAATTCACCTTGAATTCTTCTGAATTCACCTTAAATTCTTTTGAATTCAGCTGGAAGTCTTCTAAATTCACCTTTAAGACTTTTGAATTCGGCTTGAATTCGCCTTGAATTCTTTGAATTCAGCTTGATGTCTTCTGAATTCACCTTGAAGTTTTCTGAATTCAGCTTGATGTTTTCTGAATTCAGCTTGATGTTTTCTGAATTCACCTTTAAGTCTTCGGAATTCAGAAATTGAGTTCAAGAAACCTTGAACTCTTCTGAATTCACTTTTAATTTTTCTGAATTCAGCTTGAATTCTTCTAAATTCACCTTGAGTTCTTCTGAATTCACCTTGTATTCTTCTGAATTCATCTTGAATTCTTAGAACGCTTCTGAATTCTTCGAATGCTTCAAATTCTTTTGAATTCTTTGAGTTCTTTCGAATTTTTAAGATTAAAATTTTTTTTTAATTCTATTGAATTCAGTTTGTGTTTGTTAAATTATTTTTTTGAATTCACCTTGTATTCTTATTTTGAATTTTTTGAGTTCTTCTGAATTCTTTGAATTCTATGAAATCTTTTGAATTCTTTGAATTCTTTTGAATTCATCTTAAATTCTTTCAATTCTTCGAATTCTTTGAGTTCTTCGAATGTTTCAAATTCTGAAAACTTTGAATTCTTTTGAATGCACTTTGAATTCTTCTAATGCTTCTAAATTCTTCGAATGCTTCCAATTCTTTTGAATTCTCTGCATTCTTTTAAATTTTTCGATTTTTGAAATTTTTGGTTTTTTAAATTCTATTGAATTCAGTTTGTATTTATTAAATTATTTTTTGAATTCACCTTGTATTCTTATTTTGAATGTTTTGAGATCTTCTGAACTCGTTGAATTCTTCGTAATCTTTTGAATTCTTTTTAATTCACCTTGAATTCTTCTGAATTCATCTTGAATTCTTCTTAGTTCATTTTGAATTCTTTTAATGCTTCGAATTCTTTTGAATTCTTCGAATGTTTTGAATTCTTTGAATGTTTCGAATTCTTCTGAATTATTTAAATTCTTTCGAATTTTTCGATTATGATTTTTCGAATTTTTTTAATTCTATTGAATTCAGTTTGTATTTTTTGAGTTCAAGTTGTATTCTCATTTTGAATTTTTTAAATTCTTCTGAATTGGTTGAATTCTTTTTAATTCTTCGAAATCTTTTGAATTCTTTGAATTCTTTTGAATTCACTTTGAATTCTTTTGAATCCTTTGAATTCTTTTGAGTCCTTTGAATTCTTTTGAATCCTTTGAATACTTTTGAATCCTTTGAATACTTTTGAATCCTCTGAATTCTTTTGAAGTCACCTTGAATTCTTATGAATTCATCTTGAATTTTTTTAATGCTTCGAATTCTTCTGTATTCTATCGAATTTTTCGATTTTTTTTAGTTCTATGGAACTTAGTTTGTATTTTTTAAATTATTTTTTTAAATTCACCTTGTTTTCTTATTTTGAATTTTTTAAATTCTTTCGAATTCGTTAAAATCTTTTGAATTCTTTTGAATTCATCTTGAATTCTTTTAATGCTTCGAATTCTGAATTCTTTGAATTCTTTTGAATTCACCTTGAATTCTTTGAATGCTTCTGAATTTTTCGAATGCTTCGAATTCTTGTGAATTCTTTGAATTTTTTCCAATTTTTCGATTTTTTAACTATTATTTTTTTTATTTCTATTGAATTCAGTTTGTATTTATTGAATTATTTTTTTGAATTCACCTTGTATTTTTATTTTGAATGTTTTGAGTTCTTCTGAACTCGTTCAGTTCTTCGTAATCTTTTGAATTCTTTTTAATTCACCTTGAATTCTTTTGAATTCATCTTGAATTCTTTTGAATTCTTCTAATGCTTTGAATTCTTCGAATGCTTTGAATTCTTCGAATTCTTTGAATTCTTCGAATGCTTTGAATTATTCGAATGTTTCGAATTCTTCTGAATTATTTGAATTCTTTCAAATTTTTCGATTTTGATTTTTTTGAATTTTTAGAATTCTATTGAATTCAGTTTGTATTTTTTGAGTTCACTTTGTATTCTTATTTTGAATTTTTTGAGTTCTTCTGAATTCGTTGAATTCTTTTTAATTCTTCGAAATCTTTTGAATTCTTTAAAATCTTTTGAATTCTTTGAATTCTTTAAAATCTTTTGAATTCTTTGAATTCTTTTGAATCCTTTGAATTTTTTTGAATCCTTTGAATTCTTTTGAATTCACCTTGAATTCTTATGAATTCCTCTTGAATTCTTTTAATGCTTTGAATTCCTCTTGAATTCTTTTAATGCTTTGAATTCTTCTGAATTCTTTCAAATTTTTCGATTTTTTTTTAGTTCTATTGAATTCAGTTTATATTTTTTAAATTATTTTTTAAAATTCACCTTGTATTCTTATTTTGAATTTTTTTATTTCTTTCGAATTCGTTAAAATCTTTTGAATTCTTTAAAATCTTTTGAATTATTTGAAATTTTTTGAATTCTTTTGAATTCACCTTGAATTCTTATGAATTCTTCAAATGCTTCGAATTCTTTAAATTCTTCGAATTCTGCGAATTCTTTTGAATTGAGGTATACATCAAAATTGCCAATCGTTAATCCGAGTTTAACCATTGCTGAACTCATGTTTACATATTTTCAGGTTTCACTTTTTTTTATACTTGTTCTTGAATTCTTTTGAATACTCTTAAATCTTTTAAATTCTTTGAATTCTTTTGAATTCTTTGAATTTTTTTGAATTCTTTAGATTTGTTGAATTCTTTGGATTTGTTGAATTCTTTGAATTCTTTGGATTTGTTGAATTCTTTGAATTCTTTGGATTTGTTGAATTCTCTGAATTCTTTGGATTTGTTGAATTCTTTGAATTCTTTGGATTTGTTGAATTCTTTGGATTTGTTGAATTCTTTGAATTCTTTGGATTTGTTGAATTCATTGAATTCGTTCCATTCTTTTGGATTCACCTTGAATTGTTCTGAATTTACCTTGAATTCTTTGAAATCCTGAGTTCAGGTGCACAGAAAAAAAGTCTTAATTTTAATCAAAAAAATTCTTCTTTTGAGCTGTGATATAAAGTAGACCAATCCCGCTAACAACTAGCCTTGAATAGAAATCTTCAAACTAGCTGGATATAGAACTGGAAGTTATCGGTTTAATTTAAGTCAAAAATAAAAATAAAACCAGTACAGAAGTGAGAATTTTTTTCTGTGTGTACATCAAAATTGCTAGTGGTTAACCCTTCGAACTTGACCGTTTTATTTTGAGGTTTCAAATTTTTTCTTTGTAATATAAAACTTTGCCAACTGAGTATCACGTGTCAGATTAATACCAACTTATCCTCCAATCCAAAATCTACATTTTGAACACTAACTTTTGCACTTTTGAACATTTTTTGAAACATGAAACATTTTGGACACTAACTTTTGCACTTTTGAACATT
>JBAGKK010236813.1:0-21502 GCA_037177015.1 Euceroptres primus | reverse complement strand
TATATATATATAATTTTCATATAATCTTTCCAACTGGGACAGCAAGGATCAAATAAAATAATTAGTAACATTCAGTAACAATTCTTAAGCAACAGTTAATTATATTCCTTAGCAACGGTTGCTAAAAAACTTCAATAATGGTTAATAAAAACCTATAACAACGGTTAATAACAAAAATCAGGGACAGCAGATTTATTATTTAATATTTACAGGAATGTCAGTAATAATAATGGATGGTCTGTAAATTTTAAGCAGAACTGCTGTTAATATAGCAGATTTCTTTTCTCTATGAATAACATTTAAGAAATGAAAAATAGAAAAAAATTATATTATATAAAATATAAATTATACTAATATATGTTAATAATAATAGTATTATTAAATGAAAATTTGTGAAAAATCCTTTTCATTGAGTTTTCGCCCCTTTCAATTCGAATTTAAAATGAAAATGCTTTAAAGTTTCTGAAAGTTGCTGGCAGATGGCCTTACTATGGTGTTCTCACAAAAGAACGCGCTCTCCAGTATTTGATAACACCGCCGGTCTGCCACATCCATTCAAAAAGGGTGCTCGCTACTTCAATAGCGCGTCGATTCAATAATGGATCGGCGGGGTATGGCTATCAAGACATACCCAGTACATAATTTTTGAAAACGGAGGCTGTTGGCTGCCACTTCGCACCGACGCCTCTTCAAAATTTTAAAAAGAGAATCTGTTTATTAGTTTTATAGTTTTTTTATGAGTAATTTATATTATATAATATAATATTTATCATTTAAGGGTATCTAATTTAGAATGTTTATAATAATTTACAACATATTAGCCGAGAGAAAACTAGATATTAAAAAAAATGGCTATTATATTGCAAAATAGGCCAGTTATCTAAGATAATAGGTGTATAATCTAGATATTATGATTTGATATATAAGATATATATATATATATATATATATATATATATATATATATATATATATAATCTACATAAGATATATTATAATATCTAGATGTTGCAATATCCAGATATTGATTTAACCTCCTTTTTAATATCTATTTTATATATTAGGATGTATTATCTAGATATTATGATTTGATATATAATATCTTATATTTTAATATCTAGATTCTAAATATTACACCCTAATATCTTAGATGGCTCGCCCATATTGCAATATTCAGATATTATTTTAACCTCATTTTTAATATCTAGTTTTCTCAGCATAGTATATTAATTGAATACATCAGACATGATAAATATTTAATTCTCTTCAAAAAGTGTTTTTTTTTTTGTAAGTATAGTAATCGGTTTATTGCAAAGAATGAAATAAACTGTACCATTAAAATCGAGTATTTTATCGAGAGCAAAAAATGTAAAAATATAGATATCTATCAGCAATAAAGCTGATGTGAAACACGAAGGGAATTATCTTTTATGGGTTTTCCCATAAAAGTAGTGCGATTCTGAAAAAATAACAGGAGTTTTTTTGCAAAGTTGTAAAGGAGACGAGTATTGCTGCTTGGAATTGCATTTCCTAGTTCGACATCTCAGCATCTCGTGTCACATCTGGCTCGTGCCAGTCTCCAGTAGTACTTGTACCAATAAGAAGATAACCGATGGAAGAAATTCGCCAATGAGAGCCTTGCATTTCTTCCTCCGGTCTCTTCCCCATCCACGCGGAAATTCGATCCCTTTGATATCAGAGTCAATGCATTCCTTAAGAACGTGTTTTACCGTTTCTTAAGTCGTTAAGCCAAGCGAGAGAACTTTTATTCCCTCTGTAATACAATGCCCAAATAGATTTCAAAGCACTCTTCAAAATTAGAATCTAAGCATGCTTCTCATCTCAAGAATTTTTTAAATTACAAGAAAAAACTTAGCTAAAAGAATGTGGACGAAGATTGTGTGTGATAAAATCACATGATTACCATGATAAAGCACACGTAAAAACTATAATTAGAAAAATAATTCTCAAATAAATAAATAAAAAGTATATAAATAAATAAAAAAATAATTTTAAAAAAATAAAATTTAATTCAAGGATACGATCTGAAAAGCTCCTGGCGGGATTACGTCGATAAAAATATACATTTTATTACACGTTGTATCCACACTGGCAGGTGTTCTCAGTATATCATTGTTCATGTTAAACCGTTTTTATTGGCCATCGTTTGCACCTCGTATACAGAAGCTCTATTATTTACAGGATCCTATTACATCAATTTGGGATGATCAGAATCGGCTTTAAGCTTCTAATAATGGAAAACACGCTCTTTTAGATCTGACATCGGATTATAAAAAACCATTTAACTGTTATTGATGAGGGCAATTACTAAGTAATATATTTTTTTAAAAGTAGTTGTACACTGAGGGAAATGCTTGTTTGAATCATGCAAACATTTCTTTTAGTGTATAAATAATCTTCGCAAAATACAGATGTTACTGTGAAATTTTCATGAAATTTGAGATTTCATTTTCAAAACTCTGCAATTTTCAATTAGCATACTACGAAAATTTTCATGATGAAAAATTTCAATTTACAACTGTACAAAATGAGAACATAAAATATATAGAACAATTTTAGAATTATAAGATCGAAATGTTTTAATTTTCAAATAGTCTATTATTCGAATTTCCTGATTATTTTACCAGAAATTTTCTAGTTTATTTGTATTTTAATTTTCTAATTGCCAAAATTTTTAATTTATAAAATGTTTATGTTCTACTTCTCCAGAGTTAAAATTTTACAATTATCTTCTAAGTGAAGGTAGCTTACAAATTTGGTCTTTAATAAATTTAAGTTCATAAATCAAAAGAATAGATTACAATCACTATTTCCTTTTTAAATCACCTAATTCATAGAAAATGTTGTGAGTTACCATTTTTAAATTGTTCATATCCAAGTGTTCAATTTATGTACCAATTTTTTAAAATACTATAATTTGTTTCTAAAAGTATAGAATAAGTAACTGAAAATGTAAAAAATTAGAAAGTTTTGAGATTCATTCATTTTGAGATTCTCAAGCTTTTTTATTTGTCAAGCCTCGAATTTTTGACTCTGCAAATGGTCTAATTTCTCATTTCAAAATTTTTTGGTTCTCAAATTTCCTTATCATCTTCCAAATTTTTCACTTATTACCAAGTTTCATAATTTATCAAAATTACTAAAGGTTTCAATTTCTGAAATCTACACAATTCCTAATTATTTCAATTTTTCTTTCCTTTATCATCAAATTTTCAATTCTGCAAGACCTATATTAAATAATAGAAGTTTTGAAGACATAAATATTTGATATTATTATATAAAAATGATATTACTGTGACATTATTTATTATATATGAGAGTGACAACTCGGTAAAGACCATTTGAAGTTTGCCCCTGAATTAGGTTAATTTAACTATTACTTAGGGGCCAACTTTAAATGGTCTTTAACGAGTTGTCATTCTCATGTCTTCATATATATATATATAATTAAATTAAATATATTATGATTGTAAAAAATTAAAAAAATATATTATGATTGTAAAAATATAAAATCTTGTATATGAACAAATCTTGGAAAGGTTGATGATTTGAAAACGGAAAATGTTTTTCAGGGAAGGCAAAGCTATGATAAATTTTCATTGTGGGGAGCACTTTTTTTAAACATTCATGTTTTAAAAAAAAAATCTGATGAGTTCAATTTTGCTGAAATATCTAACAGATTGTGCATCTTCAGTAAAAAGTATGTTTAGGATGTCAACAAAATTTTTCAGATTGCTTATAACAAATCGTTATAAACAATAATTTTTTTCATACTTACAACTGCCAGAAAAATCTGAAAAAATTTGGTATAACTATTGAGGAAGGTGGATTTTAATTATTATGTTTCAAAAGTCCTACGTGTAATATATTCGTAGCAAAAAATGTTATTTAAACAAATTTTATAAAAAATGTTACAGAACTCCGCCAAATTGTAATAGAATTGTTTTTCAAATTTGGAAATAACGATTTGTTATAAACAATGTGAAAAATTTTGTTGACATCTTAAACATACTTTTTACTGAAGATGCACAATCTGTTAAATATTTCAGCAAAATTGAAATTAACAGATTTTTCTCACAAAATATGAATATTTTTTTTAAATGCTCCCCACCCCTTTGTCATTTTTGGATTCTGAAATTAAAAAAAAATGTTTTAATACTTTAAACTATCCAATTTGAGAATCCAATAGCAAAAACCCGATCGCGAGTTCTTTTACAACAATAAAAATTCATCATCGCTTTGTCTTCCCTGAAAAACGCACAATGTTAATTAACAAATTCATATCTCGTAAACTATTTGTCGTGGAATATTTGCTATCGGCTCATTTTAAAGCTTATTTTATCCTTTAAAAAAAGTCCTGTCCACTTTCTAGTTATCTCTTAATCGAAAGTAACAACTTAAGCAAACGTGTTGAAAAAATGTTGTGATTTCACGTTTTTTGTTAATAACAAAAAATTGATTAAGAATTTAGCCTCGAACTTTTCAGGGCTTCAAAAGGAGTCCATCCAAACATTTTAAGACAAAGTTCTCCGTGCTGCTAATTTGTTCTGACAAATGGCCTTTTTGCGGCTAATTTGTCTGTACTATATTTTCAGATTTATGCAGTTTCGAACCAAAGGGAAATTTTTGTAACAGTGAATTCGAAAAGAATATATTCTTTTTTCAATTGAAGTTTAACAGTCGAATTTATATTACCTACTCCAAATTATATACAAGCAATCATTATCTCAATTTGTTCAAAAAGTGAATTCGTCACGTTTTCTTTGCTTACTTATTTTTGTGCAATTTTCCCCTAAAATCAGTGTTTCTTTATTTATTTTGAAGTCTGTTTTCTCTAAATCTGGTCAATTTTTCTGTTCTTTTTCTGTTCATCGTTAGGTCTTCTTTCGTTTACCATATATTCTATAGCGGGGTGGCTGACCCACGAAGAGGTCAATGGACCCAGGGCCCGCTTTCATCCCCTCTACTTTGCAATGAGCCTGCGAGCCTAAAACTCACTCCATCGGAGGATACACGGTTCCTACTCACGAGTCTACTCAACCCCCGAATATACTCAAGCCCGAATGAAATTATAGTTATTTACAAGCAAAGCCCCTTTCGGATAGACGGTTATTTCGCGGTAGTTGTTCCCCCTCTTGTAGGTATAACTCCACGGAAACTGAGAGACAACTTCTGCTTTCGAATGTTAAGATAGCTTGAAGGAAAAAAGGATTTATAAAAAAAACGACCTATGATTTCCCCCTATGCCTTAAACTCAGTGCCTCCTACAACACCCATTGGGGAATTCGCGACACGATAAATATCGTTGCATTCCGTTTACCTGCGCATAATTTTGTGGGAATCGCAATTTTCGAAGCCTTGCAATTTCCCCAGGCACACTTCCTGCAAACTCTAAGTTTATCGATCCTTATTATGAACATAAGGGAGTGGAAATTCGGAATATTAAATTTTAGTTGGTAACTTTAATGGGGTATTGAAATATGGATATTAAAATTGAAATTAGATGTAATAGAAATAGGAAAATTTATTTTGAAATGTGCTTTTAGAAAAGGTATTTCATTTTTTTAAATCTGTCAAAAAAGACGTTTGTTGTAAATTTTTTGTAGTCTTTGGTAAAGAGATTAAATAGTAGATTTGATCTCTACTGAAGTGTGGTAAATTTCAATGCTGGTTTTTATTGAGAATGGTTGGATTCTTTCTATCGAGGATGCAGTTTCTGGTAATGTTACATTGATTCTGAAGATACAACTGTTACGATTTCAGTTTTGCAGAAATCACCGAAACTTTTACGACGTCGTTAAGTCGAGGATGCATACATTCAGACCATAACATTCAAGATACCACTGACATAAGGCGTCAGTCCCAAATTTCTGCAGCGACACAACAACTTTTACTTTTTGAAAGGGGACTCGAGAGTTATGAAAGAATCAAATTATGGATTTACTATTATGTAATCATTAAATGTGTACATGTGATACTAATACCATAATTTTTTCAATAAAATCATAACTTTCTTTAACCTGCATCTTATTTGATAACAAAAAATATATCATTTCCGTCCAATCATTATTTGACTAAAATAATATGAAAACTACAACATAAATATTAAAGACTGAGAATAATTTACAATTTATAGTGTAAATAATAATAATTATAATTTAAATTATTATTAGTAAATTTTCTTTTTACAAATTTTTCCCCCAATTTACAAACAACTCACGTATCCTTAAATCAGTCAATAGATCTTGACCCAGCTTCTTAGCATCACATCACGTTTTTCATCAATCTGATTACACCTTCCACTGTAACAAAATTGTTCGATCCCATAAATTTTGTAACATATTCCTCCATTTTTCGGAACTTCAAGATTTTCCCCTCCAAATATATTCAACATTCTGTATGAGTGAATCACTCATCGTAAAAAAAAACTCATTTTCCTAAATGACCCACATAGATTATCTCGACTCGACTTCCAAGGTTGAAAAATTCTAAGGATGTATCATAAAAGTTAGACTTCGCTTCCGGGTGATTATGAAGCTCCTTTAAAGGTTGGTTTTTCTTGTAGTTCTTATTGCCTTAGTCGCACGATGAAAGATTCATAAGAAACGAGGTAGTAACGTACAACCTAAGGATTCAGCAAAGGAGAGAGAGGTCCTTTCGAAAGGAAAGAGATTAAAAGAAAAAGGGCAAAAGAGATTTAAGGGACGAGAGAAGAAGGTGCAAAGCCCTCTTCTTCAACCAATGGGAGGTTTGCATCGTGCATTGCCAGAGGTGCAATAAAATATGACAGGACCATAATCACGATTCTTTAGAACTGGCTAGCTGGTGTACCAGCTTCCTTTTACATGACATAGCGTGTACCATGTGTTTTTGTAAGTCCCTTCGTCCTCCATCTTTTCCTTCCACCCTGGTCCTTACGAATATTCCCTTTTTCTTAATTTCTTTTTGAGTTAGTTCCACAGAACCACAAAGCTGCGTTTCCGTCATGCACATTGACTGTATTTGGATCAGTGCAGATGGGCGGATTGAATAATAAAAAAATCGTTGAGGACAAAGGGGGTCAATAACCCCATAAGGCTAATTCTATTTTCTATAATATTATGACTTCTTATAGATATTGAAACACTACATTCTTTTGCAATTTGTTTCAACTATCTCACAGAAACAAAAAACTAAGGATAAAATTTGTTGCAGTTTCTTAACTTTTTAGAGGAATACATTTTTATTCAGACTTCACGTCTGAATAAAGACGTGAAAGACTTCACGTCTGAATAAAGACGTGAAAGACTTCACGTCTTTCAAAACACATATGTTGTCGTGGAAAAACAAAATAAAAGTTAAACGATATTTGGGAAAAATTTATCCTGTGAAGTTAATTTTTGTTGCAGATAATTTTCACCTCCGAATCGAGGTAAACTTTATCCTTCGTATTTTCTTGTGGCAACTGTCTTATTTAATTGTTATTTTTAATTTTTCAATAAGCTGTTTGATATGTTTATAATATGCCTCTTAAAGAATTAAGCCTAGATCTCTTCAAGGTCCTTTATTTTTATTTAAAAATTGAATATCCTTATTTACTGAAACAAGCCATGGATTTTTAAATCCTCAAATATCTTAATTTAGAAAACGGTTAAATGTATTTTCAATTGCATTTTGCTGAAGATTATTTATAGTGATATAAATTTTCCAGAAAAAACGAGGGGTTAACCACTAGCAATTTTGATGTACACTTGAAGTCAAGAATTCAAAGAATTTAAAAGAATTTAAAAGAGTTCAGAAGAATTCAAAATAATTCAAAGAATATAAGATGAATTCGAAAGAATTCAAAGAATACAGGATTCAAAAGAATTTAAAATAAAAATACAAGGTGAATTCAAGAAAATATTTCAAAAAATACAAAATAAATTCAAAGAATTCAAAGAATACAAGGTGAATTCAAAAGAATTCAAAGGATTCAAAAAAATTCAAAGAATTCAAAAGAATTCAGGACCAAGTATACACCTAAATTCAGTAGTTTATTATTTTTTTTTATCTTAATTTGTAATTTGTGTGTTTGACTGATATTTTGACTAATATCATTATTTATATAATAATATCAATATATTTTATTTATTCCAAAACTTCTATCTTTTAATGGTGATCTTGCAGAATGGAAAATTAAATGATGCAAGAAAAAAAAATTGAAATAATTAGGTAGTTTGTAGATTTTAGAAATTGAAACCTATAGATAATTTCGATAAATTATGAAACTTGGTACTAAATGAAAAATTAGGAACTTGGTAAGGAAATTTGAGGCCCAAAAATTTAGACATAAGAAATTAGAACATTTGAAGACTCAAAAATTCTAAGATTGATGAATGAAAATATCTTAGGAATCTCAAAATGCGCAAATATCAATACTTTTTTCTTTTTTACTTTTTTCAATTACTAATTTTCTACTTTTGAAAACGAATTATAATATTTTGAAAATTTAGTACACTTAAGTACATAAATTGAAATTGGACGTAAAGAATTTAAAAATCGAAACTTACAACAATTTTGATTTAAAATTAATTTAAATTGACTTAAAAATTAAACAGTCATTTAAAGTCTATTTTATTAAAGGTCAAATTTGTAAGCTAACTTTATTCAAAAGATAATTGTAAAATTTTAACTTCAGCAAAGTGGAAATAAACATTTTAGAAATAAAAATTTTTGGCTATTTGAAAATTAACAAACAGACTAGAAAATTTCTTGTGAAATAATCGGAAAATAATTCAAATAATAGACTGTTTGAAAATTCAAACACTTCGATCTTAGAATTCTAAAATTGTTGTACATTTTTAACTCCGATTTTTTAAAAATTTATAACGTGTGTGCTGGACTGATATTTTATATAATATCATTATTTAGATAATAATATTAATATACTTTATATATTCCAAAACTTCTATTTTTTAATGGAGATCTTGCAGAATGAAATAGTATATTATGCACCTAGAGGGAGAAGAGGGACTTTTTTGACGGAAATTTCAATGACTATTGTTACGGAAATTTCCGTAACAATACTCTATTTTCACGGAAAAATTTCCGTGGGAATAGCCTATTGTTATGGAAATTTACGCATTAATAGGCAAGCAAAATTGTCTAAGAGTTTTTACGGTAAGGGGCTGATTATTGCAAAATAGGAGCTTACAGATGTATAATTTTTCATTATTTATATATGACGTTACTTTTTATTCCCTAGGGAGTGAAAAGTAGAGGTTTAGCTCCGCTTCATAGGCATGAAAAAGGGCTGAAAACATGCATGCGTTATGGAAAATTATATGATGAAGGAAAGAAAAATTGAAATAATTAGGAAATTTGTAGATTTTAGAAATTGAAACCTATAGATGATTTCGATAAATTATGAAACTTGGTAATAAGTGAAAAATTAGAAACTTAGTAAGGAAATTTGAGGCCTAAAAAACTTAGAAATAAGAAATTAAAACATTTGAGGACTTAAAAATTCTAGGATTGAAAAATAAAAAAGGCTTAAGAATCTCAAAATGCATGAATATCAATACTTTCTTCTTTCTTACTTTTTTCAATTACTAATTTTCTTCTTTTGGAAACAATTATATTTTGAAAATTTAGTACATTTTAGTACATAAATTGAAATTGGACATGAAGAATTTAAAAATCAAAATTTACAACAATTTTGATGAACTAGATGATTTAAAAATTAAATAGTTATTGAAGTCTATTTCATTAAAGATCAAATTTGTAAGCTACCTTCATTTAGAAAATAATTGTAAAATTTTAACTTCGCAAAAGTAGAAAATAAACATTTTAGAAATTAAAATTTTTTGCTATTTGAAAATTAAAAAACAAAATAGAAAATTTCTGGTAAAATAATCAGAAAATAATTCAAATAATATTCGAATAATAGACTATTTGAAAAATTCAAACATTTCAATCTTAGAATTGTAAAATTGTTTTATATTCTATATGTTCCCATTTTGTTCAAATGTAAATTGATATTTTTCACCATGAAAATTTTCACAATAGGCTAATTAACATTTGCAGAATGCTTAAAATGAAAATTTTCACACTAACATCTCTAATTATTTATCATACAGGTTAGGTATAGATTTACCAAATTAATACAATTTTTATTTTTAAAATTTGAAAATTTTTTAATTCCAAATGGAAATTTTAAATGAAAATTTTAAATGACAAGTTTCAAATTAAAATTTTTACACTAACATCTCTAATTATCTATCATGCAGGTTAGGTATAGATTCGCCAAATTGATGCCACTTTGCAAATGAAAATTTTCACACTAATATCTTTAATTATTTATCATGCAGGATAATTATAGACTCACCAAATTGATACCATTTTGATTTTTTCATTTCCCTTCTTTATTCATTTTCATTCTGCATCTAAAATTTCACTTACTATATTTTAGGGGAATTTGTCATTAATTACATTTTGAATTTTGTAGTGGAGTAACGATAAGATAAATCACGTGATCCCTTCGCCCACAGTGGGACTTAGGGCAGATCATTCCGAGCCAATGGCTGAATCTAGAACGCACTATCACTAGAGAAATTTAGGTTTTCGGAGCGAGGCAGAAAACGACGTAGAAGTTATTGAATCCCACTTCCCAAATGGACCAGAGAAACGATAAATGTGGATATTCACGAGAAACCCACTCTCTAGCCTATAATGAAGATTCAAAGATAAGAAAAAAAAGTGACACTTGAATCATCAATGTTCAAAAGATTTTTCCCGATCTAAAAATTTTTTGGTTGTCGAAATTAGAAAAAGCAAAAAATAGGCAGAAAATTTGAATATATATTAGACATCCTCTCTTCTTTAACATATTTTGAGGAAACCATGGAATAAGAAGATCATTCTATTGTTAGTCAGGAAAACTCGTTTTATTTTGCCTCTCTGAAAAATGTACTTAGTGGTTGTGAATTTTCGTAGGGAACTCAACAACAAGCTGCTATTTTTCTTTCTGAAAAACGAAACCCTCTTGATATACACAGAGAAATATGGATGGAATAATTTACCCTTATGTTGGAAAATGCCTGCTTAATATTGTTCCTAGCATGTTTTTTAATTTACGTTGTCCTTCATTTCCGTAATATCGTAGGTTATACGACCGGTCGGTGTTCTTTTCATCGTTTTGAAGCCTCTATTCTTATTTAAAGAGCTTTTTCAGCGACGGGTCCAACCAGGATGTAATTTCATTTCTACGACATTTCCGTGATAGACGAAACTTTACGACAGCCGTGCCATTTTCCAGAGAGTCGACCATTTACGTACCTTTGATTGGACGTAAAAGCTACCCTAGTTACGGGAAGCTAAGCTCATACACGAGAATGATAAACATCAATGTCACGAGTTGAGCTACTCCAGGCCTTGAATTTGAGAATTAAACATTTTTATGGGATTTTTTTATGAAAATGAAATTGCAATCTAAAAAGCTCATTGAAAGATTTAATTAAGGTTTTGAAACTAATTCAGTATCCCAGGATCGTTAAAAAAATGTTAATTATTTTTTATCGGTTTTAGGAAGTTTAAATGGGATTTTAAGAAACTTTAATACTTTCATAGAATCTTCTTGTTGTAGATTTAAAAAAACTATTTTCCTTGAAGTACAGAGATTACAATCTGAAAACTTGAGCTGGATAAAATGTAAATATAAATTTTATATTGTCTGTGTCTATGAAATGTAATAAAGAAATTTTTAACTTCACGTTGAAATTTACACTCATGACTAATAAAAAAATAAATATTTCATTATGAATTTATTATACAGGTGCCAGGTTCGTGTGTCTTGTTCCGTTCAGACAGCGTTCATTTTGTTTTGGACAAGGATTCATCAGGAAATAATTCATTGCTGCTTCATAAAAGATTTATTTGACTGGTTCATCATTACTTTAGACTTTAGAGAGTGGCGCGAGGCCAAAGCTTTCAGCTTTCAGGATTGCGAAACAAAAATGTCTTCCTGTCAAAATAAAACAAAAATTTAGAGGGAGCTTGGCACAATATATTTTATTCAATAAAATAAAGTAATTCATTTTAAAATGATTTAGATTTTCTTATAATTTAATTTGTACTTCTGAATCAAACTGTGCGTGAATTTAAATGATTTATTATTAACTAAATTTTAATTATTAACTAAATTTTAATTATTAATTAAAGTTTAATTATTAATAAAAAATAACTTTGTGAAAGTAAAGTCAGTAAAGAAGTAAAGGATAAAAGCGATTTTTCAAAGGGAGATTAAGACGTTTGTGTCATATGAATATATCTCAAAATATGATGCTAACGTCGATCAAAGTCTCAGAAGTTCTAGAACTGTTTTCCCTCCGTCATGATGTTTAAATTATTTATGTCGATACATTCTGCACTCATACAATATTTATTCTTTATCCGTCCGAAACAATATAAAGAAAACGAATTCGTTTGACCTTATTGAAGAGAGAAAAATAACCGTTGAAAATAGACTGTAACAAGTTTTTTGATGACTTCATGTCAGTGGAAAAAGTTCTTTTACCCTTTTGATACTTCCCTTCAGATCTGATTATAACTCTTACGGTTTCCATTTTTTATAGGCGTAAATATATGTAGGTGCAAATATACAGATGTACATATAAAAATTAATTATAAATATTTGGATCTATTCACTTGTTTAAATAATACATTTGGTTTTTTTATTCATTTTAAAAAGGCAGTGTCCAGTATTACGCAAATTTCCGTTTTTATAGACGTAAATATATGTAGGTGCAAGTATACAGATGTACATATCAAAATTAATTATAAATATTTGGATCTATTCATTTTTTAAGATAATACATTTAGTTTTTTTATTCATTTTAAAAAGGCAGCATCCAGTATTACGGAAATTTCCGTACGCAGCATAGTATGGATCGATTGTTACGGAATTTTCCGTAATAATAGCCTGTCCCCCGTTTGTGTTGAATGCTATTTGTACGAAAATTTCCGTAACAATATTCTCAGCCTTTTAAAAATGTATTTTAATTATTTTATTTTATTTTAGTTTATTTTAATTTAGTTTAGTTTATTTTAATTTATTTTAGCTTAGTTTAGTTTAGTCTATTTTCTTTTCTTTTATTTTGTTGTTTTTTATTATAAATTTTTATTCAAATCAAATTTCAGTAGAGAATTATTTTACAATGATAATAAGTTTTTCTACGTGGTTTCTTCTAAGTAAACCAGTTATTCAAATCAGGGTTAGAGATACCTATATTAGTGTCTGGTCTTACGAGATCGTATGCTTTCACTTAAAGTCTGTTTTCCTTTCGTTAGAATGCCATTATACGACTTTTACTATCTAATGCGTTAGACCAGTCAAGCTAGACGACCATGACCAACACTTATTCATGGTCACTTACACTTTACAAAGCCATTCATTATTTTACACAATATAGGTCTTTCTATTTTCAAATTAAATTCATTCAGAATTCAAACAATAATAACAAACATTTTACTGAAATCAGAATTACTTAAAAATTTGGAACCACTTATCATCAATTATTGCTTTCAAGGCACAGAAAGTAATCTTCACTTATTTTAGCTTATAATTTTCATCATTAAATTGTAATTTATATTTGTAATAGTTACTCAGATTAAATTCAGATATCGAAATAAAATAAAAATCAAAACAATATTTCGTTTAGCTTTGTTTTATTTTACTGAAATCAGAATTACTTCAATGTAACTAATTATCATCAATTATTGCTTCGAAGACACAGAAAGTAATTTTCACTTATTTTAGCTTATAATTTTCATCATTAAATTGTAATTTATTTTTTTTTCATAATTACTGAGATGAAATTCATATATTTCAAATAATAAAATATATAATAATAAATAAAAAAACGAAATAATAAATAATATTTCGTTTAGCTTTGTTTTTGCTGTTGTACAATTTTCAGTTTCTTCAAATCATTATCCTTAATTATTGTTTATGGAAACTAAACATATTTTTGAAATATTTTTAATTAATTTTTTAAATAATTTTTTTTTAAATTAAGTTTTAGTAAACTTTAAGTTCGTCCTTGAGAACCTTGACTCGTAGATCTTCCAGTTCATGGTTAGACTTGTAAATGAAATGCGTTTTACTAGACCTCAAACGAACGTTTCAGACTAGTTCATGGTTATTGAAAGTAGGTGGGAGGGGCAGCACTGACGTCTATTTACAATTATACTTACAGTGAAAACTGCTATCTTATTTTGCAATGTTTCACAATGAAAAATAGTTAGAAAAAATTACAAAAAATTACAGATTGAAAAGTAAACAAAATAAAATAAAATAAAATAAAATACAAAACAGAATCTAATGAAAATTCTACTAAATTTTAATAAATTCTAATAAATTCTAAAGGGAGTAGAAAGAGGTAAAATAAGGTCTAGAAAGCCAATTTTCATTCCTAAATTTTTTCTAAATATTTGAGTTTCTCAGCAAAACATTATTCTGTTTTTGGGTGCACTTATTTGGTCACGAAATAAATTTCTTGCCCTCGATTCTCAAACGGCTTTTGCCATAAAAAGCTGAATTCAAGGTCAAAATCCAAGGCAGTAAAAGGAAGAGAAAATTAGAAGGACGTGGTTCTCCCTCTGCCGAAGAATCTATTGATGTCCTTTTGCACTCTCAAGGATGTGAAATATTCGAAGTAAATAGAAATGCTCGAGACTAATGTGAAAATTGAAATTCCGACTTACTCAAGAATTCTGTATAGACAGCACAATGAAAAGAATCTTCGACTATTTGTCAAACTAATTGGGAGAGTTTGGCACTCCTGAAATTTCATGATCCCATTTTCGAATATAGATCAGAGCCAATAAAAGAAAAAAATTCGTTTTCTCCTTATACATTTATTATTATTTGTTATCGTCAATTATTTTATTATTCATGATAATTATAACTCTTTTTTATATTGTTTAGTGCAATTCTAAATACTAAGTTACGTTGAATTGACGTAATATTGTTATTTATTTGAAAATTAATCCTTTATTTTTTGACTTTAGATTAGATTTCATTGCTGAAGAGAGTTGGCCGAGTTCTAAGAAATCTTTTTACAACCGACAGATATGTTAGTTCGACTATGCTGCCTACTGGCTAGTGATGTGCAATTTAAATGTAAATGAAAAGGTAGAATAGCACATAAAAGTCATCTCGTTCCCAAATCTCTCTACACTGGCTACTAAATTTTGTTGGAATCGTGTTCTCGACCTGAATAATAGTTTCTTTTCCTCTTTCTTATATAAAAAGGTCGCCCAGACTTGTTGGGTCAAGTCACATGACCCCCGTCTTTGAGCAACTTTGGAAAATATAGAATTGCACTCGCGTCGACCATCATTTAGTATAGCAGTCGACGATAATGTTTTTATAACTTTGCATATCTTCTTACGTACGCTATCAAGGTCTGTTTACGATTAAAACTCACTTCGTTGACGCTAGAATCTTTAGTAGGCGACTTTAACCAGAAAATTTTTCCAACAACGTTATTTTTGTCTCTTTTCCTTCTTTATCGATCTCTTATTTCAAATTCCATCAGGGCTTGTCGAAATTGTTCTTATTGTTCTTATTCAGATTGTTCAGATTACTGATTTTTCATTTTTCTATCTTGAATATGATTAAATATAATAACGAAAATTAACTAAGATTAACTAATTAACTAACATTCTTATTCAGTAATTTTTCGTTATGTAATACAAAAGAAGAAGTATTCTCGTGTGTTAAAATGATTAATTTATGTAATTTCTGTAAGAGCTCTTACTTTGTCGAAATTATTGATATGCAAGGAAGTCGATGTTATTCGCGCCTCAAGAGAAATTGAATGAGAGAGGAAAAGAGAAAGAAAGAGAGAAAGAGTGACTCGTTTCAACCAAACATCTTTAGCTCGTTCTTTAGCACAATGATTCTATTCAGCCTCGAAATTATATATTTATTCATCGCGCTGGAATTTGATAGCCACGTTAGCAATTTGTGTATCTGAACTCTCCTAATGAAAGTTATAACTTTATTTTGACCCGACCTAATCTCAACTGATATCAAAATAATAACTCATTTTGCTTTCAATTGCTTTTGAAACTAGCTCCTGAATATATTATTCTTTCCTTACTTTATTTATTTTCATGTCCTTTTCAAAAAAACAAGTATTTAAAATTTCATTCTTGAAACTGGAAAATTTCTTTTACATAGCAACTTAACGCTCAGGTTTTATTTCCAATTTTGATTTTTTGCAAAATGAAAAACCACGACGAGACGTGGTGATACTAATTGACTTACACTTCTTTAATTAAAAATCAGTTAAAGAAAAAATCAAACTTCGTACATAAAAATTGCCAACGAAATTGGCTTCTTTTAATAAAAACAAATGTAATGATTACTGTGGAGTGGGGCTATTAGGTACAACTTTTATGCATTTTTTGAGGTTTTTTTAACTTTACGCACAAGAAAAATTTTTCTCAGCTTTTTCATTTTTACAAGCAGTTAGAGGACTCAGTTTTAAAGAGAAATCAATCATTTTTAAAAATTTTAATTCATCTTCTACTTACTAATTATCATTGTTGAAAAGTTGTACCTTTTTGTACCGCCGGTCTTCTAAATAGGTACAACTATTGTTTTTTTATGTTTTAAATAAATAAAATAATTTTTTAATACTGAAATACTATTTAGAATTATTATTTAACTATTTGAGAATACTTTCTGATGATAAAGAATGAAAAACGTTTAATTAAGAAATTCAGATTAGTTGGAGATTTATCAAACAGAAAAAATGAAATAATTAAACATCAACATTAATATTAGGGCATATCTCAGGAACCTTTCACTATTGTGTCCCTCAAAGATATCTAGGTAGTTTTAATAATTATCAAATTAATTTTTATTTCAAGGTATGTATTATAATGTAAACTATACTGTACAAATGGTTTTAAATAGATTTATTCTTTAGATAAAAAGTAATTGAAGTTTGAATGTTCGATTTTTAATGAAGTCAGCTTGTCTCGATCCACATTTTCATATGCTTTTTATGATTAAACTCTACGAGGAAATAAGATAAGGCTATAAAACAAAATATCTATTTCAAGTTAATTAAAGCAGAATCATGTTTATTCATGAGGATCTGCATTTTGTTCAATACGAACCAAGTCACAGGTTTCAAAAGTATGTCCCTGGAATTTTGACATTTCGACCGTAACGCTTATATTTGCAGACTTTTTGTAAATAAGCCAGCTCACACGCGATAAAAACTCATTGAAACTAAAAATTTAAGTAATAATAGAGGGTAAGGGTCAATTTAAACTATTGTGCTCATTTTTTTATGAGAGGAATCATAATTTAAAAAAAAATTGTGCGCGCACAAAATTTAAAAATGACCATAACACTCATGATACTCTTTGAAATATAATTAAAAGTTTTGGAAAAGTTTATGAATACCTTCTCACGGTTGTTCTTCAGCTTTCTGTAATTGTGCTCAAGGAACTAATACTTAATTGCTAATTTGTTGCTAAAAATTATAAATCGTTACGGTCGACCGTAACGGTTAAATTAAAAAATTAAAATTTGTTCAATGTGAAATTGCTGATTCACATGTCTCGAGTGACGTCAAACAAGGAAACTATCATATTTTTGGTTACTTCAAAGATAATTTTTAGCATATTTTATTATATTTTTAACTAATTTTTCATTGTACATCTTCACACTCCTTAAACTTTTTGTAATTAAATACCCAATTAAGTAATTTTCTTTCATAATTTCATTTTCTATAATTTTCAAATTTTTGACAATCAACCTTTAAATGTTTTTAATTACAAATGAAATACCGATAGATCCGTTTCTTTCACAAAATCAATTTTTTTATTGTTAGTAACGATTTTAAGAAAATAGTTATTGTCTGTCTAACTGCAAAATATGATTTTGTAGGACTTATAGATAATATAGAGAAATTCACAGTGTTGTACTTATAGAAATTTTGTCGTTTACTTTTTCACTGAAAAGTGAAAGGTTTCTGAGATATGCCTATTACCGAAATATATTTTTTGAAGGATCTATAATTTTTTTAACATCCATCTAAGATTCTAAGGTCATATCTAACCATTTAATTTACTGGCCATCCCCAATTGAGCAATTTATCTGACCAATAATCTGTAATTTAACTGATACAAATTTTCTCCCTGAAGCAAAAAAATTAGCTCTATATCAAAATAATAATAATTACAGATAACATTTTAGAGATAACATCTTCTCTTATAATTGATGTCAAAATCTTCAAAATGCAGCACAAAAACTTGATTCTGTCATCAATTCAGCTGCAAAATCGAAAATAATAGAAACTGAAAAGTGAGGTGAGGTTTCTGACAGGTATCCTCATATTTTATACAGTTATATTTCAAAATCTATCAATTATTGTGAAATATTAATTTAACTTTATTTTTTGAAAAAGAAATAATTAAAAAAGAAACAAATACCCGAGTGCACAAAACTGAAAAATTAGCACATAGCATAACTTGATGAATCAGCCGAATTGTACCGCCGATCTTCGAATTTTCATATAACACCTTTGAACTAATTAATGAAAGCACAAACTCGCATTTTTGAAACAAATTCCTTTCACCACTTAAATTTGGAGGAAAAACACGGACAACCGAGGATTTTTTATTACTTTTACTTTTTATTTTACTTTACTTTATGTACTTTTACTATTTTATTACTTTTTATTACTTTTCTTCATACTTTTAAA
Organism: Euceroptres primus; assembly: GCA_037177015.1. Classification (NCBI taxonomy): domain Eukaryota; kingdom Metazoa; phylum Arthropoda; class Insecta; order Hymenoptera; family Figitidae; genus Euceroptres; species Euceroptres primus. The sequence continues at coordinate 2,732 of JBAGKK010236813.1, read as the reverse complement.
CTATTGAATTGATACAAAGTTTGGGGCTTTACTGGAACTAATACAAATCAATTTCTTAAAATGCATCCACACATTTAAACATTTTTCAATGATTGTGCAGAGGTAGTTTAAAATTTTACCCTCACCTTCAGAAAAGTAGAAATCCTTTTGAATCTTTATGCTAAGAAATTATTATTTTGACTCTAATTATCATATTAAAAAACATACTTAAAGTCAGTTGTACCTATTAGCCCCATCATGCGCAAATAGCCCCACTCTACGGTACTGAATTAATTCTTTATAATTTATCATTTATTTCAAGGATTATAATCTTAAATAAGTTTTTCATAATCTCAGCGATGTGACTAGACGTCATCAAATTGGCTCATTTAATTAAGATCGCACCGGCAATGCAGAACGCTTTGCGGTCTCTGTGTGAAAATTTAATTTAAAAACTCGTTATGCAGCGAGAGCTGCGTGGTACTAAAGTTGAAATTTTGCTATTAACCCCACTGAATTCTGTGACTGTCAACTTTTGATGTTTTTTGAGCGTAAATAATAAATCTTGTTGAGCTTTGAAGGAATCTCTCACTTATGCATAAATAATAATCACTACACCTTGAATATATTTATCAAGAAAGTAACTCAATTCGCCCTCGTATTTTGTTATTTTGCTGATTTGGTGACTTGAATGATTTTAATGATTAAGAATGATGATTTTATTGATTAAGCATTTATTAAGAGGTGTTAAATTAAGAAAAAATAATTGAATATAATTCATAGGTGATTTTACTGATAACTAAATTAATATAGCAAACTTGGTTTTTTTTGTACAGAATGTTTTGTTCTCCAAATTTTAAATGTAGGATGTAACATTGACATTCAAGCGCTATGTTAATAGATGCGTAGACTTTGTATGGGCCAAGTCGTACCACTTCGTGAATACATATGTATAACTAACGGTATAGGCAAGTAACTGGTTTACAGTTCGCCAAAGCTAAGCTTCTAACTTGACTGTCCGGTTAGGTAGACTCACTATTTCCTCACGAAAGAACGCCTCATTAGGTCGCTCATCAGTCGAATCATAATCTAGATCTTCTCCTTTCTTTTATTCCATTTCAATTTTTTATAGCCTCTTGGGAACCGAAATTATCACTAATATTCTGACAACCATCTGCCTTATTTCTCCCCAATTAATTTTAATTCTATAATTTTTGTGCTTTTTTGAGACAGATCAAACATTCCAATAATATAAAACATTCCTTTCGAAAATTATAGAAGCCAATCAAAATATTGTTAAAATATCATCTGGGATTTTATGACTTTTCTATTAAGAATGGTTTTTGCTTGATGTTTCTCTTTTTTCGGTGAAAGAGAAGAATAAAGAAGCAAGAAAAAGAACAATGGAGGAAATTTTACGAGGCAATCCGGTAGGCGATTACTGCCTTCTATTGAAGGGAACAAAACTCTTCCATGGTTTCATATTTCCTATTGAAATTATTAGTGGACATCTTTTCAGCGAAATCCATGGTTTCGTTTAGAATTGTGTAGTTGGATGTTAGACTCATAATGTCATTAGAGTTCAAAAGAAAAAAAATTACTTCGCTGACACATAAATTACATTAATAATACATAATAATAAAGAATAGAGTGTTCTTTTATTTTAATTCGAAATTAAAATTTTCATCGCGCCTCTATTGAAACTTCGAGTTTCGGTACCTGTAGAACGGGTTGAAACACGGTGTTTACATCCCTAGGGTTGAAAAATTTTGTTTCAGCCCTAGGGCAAAGACAACGGAGTTTCAACCCTAGGGATGTAAACACCGTGTTTCAACCCGCTCTACAGGTACCGAATCTCGAAGTTTCAATAGAGGCGCGATGAAAAATAATATGCATCACTCGGAATGTAACACAACGATCGAACTCGTGTGAGTGCAGCCCTCGCGTCGCTCGGGCAGCAAACTTCACACTCGTTGCAATCGCTGTGTTTCATCCCTTGTAATGCAACATATTATTTCATTCTCTTTATACTGAATTTTGTAGAGTATAAAATACTGAAAAGAGAATTCTAGTGGAAATTATTAGGAAATCATTTCTAAAAATTAGTAAATCAAATTTATTTAAATTTAAAATGAAGTTATTTAAATTTTGAGTTTAAGTGTAATGAGAACCATTTCTGGGATTGCTTGGGTGGCGCCAAGTATTCAGGGATTCTCGTTTTCTCGATGGAAATTTTAAACGGTAGTGACGGTAGTTTTCATCAACGTAATTTTCCTGTCTCTGAGTTAATCGCCTTTCTTGTTATGCCACCGATGGCAGGAAAGTGATGCGATCGATGTTGACTTCGTAACGAGGATTGCATAGGAGGAAATCACCGTAAAATGCAGTTGATGATCCGGAAGTCGACGTAAAATCCAAAGCATGATGATACGGTTCAAGGAAATGTCATGGAGGCCTTTGTTAATGCTTGAGGGAAATGCGATCAGGAAAATAAAGGCAGGTTAACCCTCAGGTCTACACCATTTTTCGTCGCCACGTTGAAGTACACCCGGGTCACCAGTGACCTAGAAAGTTTTATTCTATATAAAGATGGTTCAAGTTTGTTGTTTTTGTATTATATATAGTGAAATGAAATCTTCATAATTTTCACTAATAGAATACTCAAGTTAGAACACGATATGTTTACCCAGGAAGAAGTTATAAGGAAAATAAAACAAGAAGACTCGTAAAATGACTTTTTTTGGTTTTTTAAC